>OOFC01033362.1:0-19900 GCA_900323345.1 Pseudochromis fuscus | reverse complement strand
GGCAGTTTGCCTCGGCTTCATCCTAGTGGCCGGGATCCTCAGCAACTTCCTCACTCTGCTCATTTTCGCAAAGTTTCGCTCCCTCTGGACGCCCATCAATCTCATCCTGTTGAACATCAGCCTCAGCGACGTCCTCGTGTGCGTGTTCGGGACACCGTTCAGTTTCGCCGCGAGCCTGCACGGGAGGTGGCTCATAGGAGAGTACGGCTGCAAGTGGTACGGATTCGCCAATTCCCTCTTTGGTGAGTAACTAATGAAACTTTTTGCCAGAAAGACTGAAGTGTCATGGTGAATTCAGAAAGTAAAAAGTCAAACAAACCACACAGTGATGGTTTTTGTTAAAGACCATGATGCATGTTCAGTATTTACACTAAAAATGTTTTAACCCAGAAGTAGGTAAATTGGGCTATTTACATGCTTTATTAACCCAGTAAGATGTTTTTACCCCACATTGTGTTGTTTTAACCCATCGTGTAGTTCTGGGTTAAAACGACCCATCAGTGTTTTGAGTGTTCAAGTTAAGTACTGCTAAAAGTACTGCACCGTCATGTAGAAATACTCAGTTACAACTACAGACCTGCTTAAAAAAATTCACCCAAATCCAAACGTATTTCAAAGCGTTTTTCACTGGTAATTGTGAATGTGAAATCTTCATCTAATCAGTGGAGTACAAGAATGATGAAGGGAAATACTCAACTAAAGTACAAGTACCTCAAAACTCTAAAAGCAGAACTTGGGTAAAACTTTCCACCTTGCAGTAAATAAACCAAAAGACAGTTTTTAATCTGTTCCACTTGTTTTTGACTGGATATTTAAAACAACACTGAGACTACTTTGCAGATTTTCCAAGTCAAGTGAAAAGTATGTGAATATGACTTGTGCATTAAATTCAGTAACAGAACTTCATTAACTTGTTAGGCTGTAAATGAGTCCTTAGACAGATGAGGAACTGTCACTTTAAATTAACAGCTGATCACACAGATCCACAGCTGATGCACTGTCTGACTCTTACAACTGAACAATCACAGGCTTTTCTGAGCTTTATAAAAAGATCAACTTCTGCTGAGCAAGAAAAGATCATTTAGATAAAACTTCATCTGCAACTTTACATTTGTTTCTAAAAAATATACAGCAGCACCTGGATAAATCAGAGTCACTTCAGGAAGTGGTTCTGTGGACTAATGAAGCTAAAATTAAGCTTTTTGACCACACTTAGTAAAGATATTTTATGAGATTTTATGAGAACAACACCTCACAAAGTGTTAAGTAGGGGTGGAGATATCATGCTTTCCTATTGTGGCAGCCAATGGCACAGAAAAGAGGAAAATGGATTGCACTAAATATGAGCAAAGCCTTGACACAACAAAATACAATTGGTCAAGAAAGTGATTGAAAATGGGTTGAAACGTTTTGATTGGCTCTTACGGTCTCCTGACCTGAACAGCGCTGAAAATCTGTGGGTAGATCTTAAACATGCTCTGTGTGCGAGAAAACCTAAAAATATCTTATTTGTGATCTGCAAAGAGAAGTGGGAGGAAAATCTCGAAGCCAGAATAGAAACACTCTTAGTTGGTTACAGAAATCATTTGTAAGCTCTGTGTCCCAGTCCTCACATAATAAGTTTACTGATGTTGTTTTTTCTGGTCTTAGGTTAATAAAATAAAAAGTAGCAGTGTGTCAACACTTACTGCAGTGGTTGTGTTTCTGTTTTTCACTTTATATTTACCCAACTGTGTGATGTTACATGAGAAGCCTGTCACAGTGACATATAGTTGTGTTGCAGCCTTTTCTTCTTGAGTCAAGGTAAAGATGATTGAGGTACAACATGTCATTTCATGGACTTAATTCAGTGTTGACCCTTTGACCTTCTTTTCTGTTCAACCCTGAACACCACCCCCACTAAACACAACACATAAACACAAATACTGCCAGCTACAGAAGGAGCTGGCAGATCTCAGCTGCAGGCTTTGTTGTTATATCAAGTTAGAGATTCCTTCAATATCTGTTCTTTGTTTGTTCCCTATTGTACAAAAAGAAAAAAAAACACAACTAATCTTGTAATTCTACAGTTGTGCAACATTTAATACCCAAAGTGCACTTGGATGGCTGCTGGTCAGCGTTCATTAGGGGGAACTTGGGAGATCCCTCACCAAAATAGAGCTGGGAAGTTGTACTGAGATGATGACTGTATTTAGAAAAGGACAACACAGCAGGGTTTAAAAAGTGAAGCCAATGTGGAGGTGCAAAAAAGTACAGTACCTCAGATGACCACTAGATGATGGCTCCAAAAACTTCTGGCTCCAATTAATTTCAAATCATACATTTAATTTTCAAACATGAAATATTCGGTCAATAATTTTTCACGTCATTCTGGTGTCATTAGCTAAAGACAACTCTTCTTATCACTGATCTGGTGGTCCATCTGTAAAAAAATAAGTAGGTAGATATTAGGCATCATAAAGAGGAATATTTAGGGGTGTGGTTAATTTGATTGATAGGACTGGTCTCCAATGAGAGCAGGCATAAACTCAAGTCTCAAACATGTTGGGCAGCATCCTTGGGTTCAAGAGTCAGACCCACCTCCTCACTCCTCCCTTCATATCCAACATGGTGACTTCTGACGCCAAAAAAACAACATGGCGCCTGACAACTATGTTCACTATCTTAGGTTAGTGTGGTTGGCAGCATCCTAAGTTTGACTGATTAGCACTAAACTCCAAGCACAGCTCAGACTGATCTGCATCTCAGGACATTTTTATTAGAAATGAAAACACAGCCACCCAGTGAGTGAGCTGAAATGTGTGCAGTCAGATACAGAGCTGCTCCCCAGTGAGTACCTATTAAGCAGTATTGTCTACATTATAATTACTCTGCTGATTTCTGCAGTACATTCAGTACCTTTGCTGTCTATCTGTTGGAAGCAGCAGGGCTATAAATATATTTCCTTTCTTTTCAGTGATAATTTTGTTACTCAGTAAAGAAAGGTCTGTTGGTTTGTTTGTTTGAACAGATCTGGATGAATATTTGTTTTTGAAATTCTGCAAATTGTGTAATTCAGGATCCCATCATCTAATCATTTGTTGTAATACCCTATCTCTCAAAAAGAAAACTCCATTCAGATCATGTTTAAAGTTTTACTGACAAACAGTCAAACCGTACAATGCAGGTAAACCAGATACTGTTTCTTTTTCAGGAGAAGAAAGTAAAAGTCTATAGCATCAGTACCACTGGATTATGTCTTGGTGAAGCTCTGAGTGGTTTGTAGTTCAAATTTGCTTCACAGTTTTCACAAGAAAGATGCTTATTTTACAGTGAACTGAGTCTTGGTAATCAACAGTTAGAGTGAATGGAGCATCCCTCAGCTGGTGGTCTCTTTGCCAAACAGTGAGTGCAGGGTTGTGACTACAGCAAATATGAAGCATCCTTGTAATGATCAATAAAGAAGTGGCCTCTGATGATTACTCGGTCTATTTTCTCCTCTCTTGTTCCATAAGGGATTGTGTCGCTGGTGTCCTTGTCCATTCTCTCATATGAGCGTTACACTACCGTGCTGCATTCGTCCCAGGTTGATATCTCCGACTTCAGGAAGGCCTGGCTGTGTGTCGGTGGCTCGTGGCTCTACTCTCTCCTGTGGACTTTGCCACCCCTCCTGGGTTGGAGCAGCTATGGGCCTGAGGGTCCTGGTACCACATGCTCGGTCCAGTGGCACCTCCGCTCGCCCACCAGCATCTCGTATGTTTTGTGTCTCTTCATCTTCTGTCTGCTGCTGCCCTTTCTGCTCATGGTGTACTCTTATGGCCGTATCCTGGTTGCTATTAAGAAGGTGAGTTCACACACTCTGAAAAACCCATTTGTAGGTGTAATGATAAACCAAACCTTAGGAAGATATAAGAACAAAGTTTACAAGGATGGAGTATGTCAGGGGTGGGCAATCCTGGTCATGTTTCCCTCTTCCAACACACCTAATTAAATTCTTCAGGATCATTACCAGGCTTCTGCAGAGCTTAATGATGAGCTGAACATTTGAATCAAGTGTCTTGAAAGAGACACATCTAAAACATGCAGGATAGCAGCCCTCGAGGACCAGGATTGCCCACCCCTGGAGTATGTGAACAGACAGGGGAACAGGACAAATCATTTTTCATTTTGCATGCTTCTTTTTTCCCCCTTTACTCTTTCACTTGTGCTGTTTACCCCTCATATGTGCTAATAAACAAACAAACAATAAGAGACGGGGAGATATGAATACTACACACTGGGAACCATCAGGTAAATAAGACATGAGTCAAACTAATGAGAGCAAAAAGTGCAGGTGAAAAAGACAATGACATGAAGTGAAGCTAAACTTGACAAACAAGGAAAGTAATGAACAAAATAAGAAAATAAGTCTGACAAAAATCCAAAACAAAAAGAAAATCTTTTCCGATTTGCTTTTTCATACATATGACAAAATGGAAACAGTTTTTTATTCAGTGGCAAGAAAAAAACTTTTCGACCTGTGTGTGCACTGTGCGTTTAATTACATATGAGGTGTTTCTCACTGTATATCCACCCTGAAGGACACACGCAGAGGTGTATCCAGTGCTTTACTTTCCTTTTCTAATCTGCAGCTTTATTGCCTCACTGAAATCGGTCTGAATGCAGCATGTATAATAGCATTTGATACACCTGGGCACATTGTATCATCACTTATAACCTGGTTACACTTCTGACAGTAAACAACATACTTACTTACAGATGTTCAAAATAAAACACGTATGGCACAGACCGCACACACAGGCTGCTGTACTGTAATTTTCTCAGGATAATACACCCAAAGTGCTGCCTTTCCCCGTGTCCATCTGTTCAGCGATGAAGCCTTAATAGCTCTGTTAACGTGGGCTTCGCTATGGCTCTTATATGTCAAGGTGTTCTTGAGCTAGAAGATTGTAGCACAGAGGTTGAGCGATGTCTTTCACACTTTCGCCAACATTTACTCGTGTGTTTTCAAGGTAATTTCAAGGAGCATCAAGCCAGATAATCCTGGAAGCCACTGGCCTGCGTTAACAACCTCACAATCAATTCATCCAGCAGGAGAAGGAGCGAGGGCCAGTGTCTTCAGGGGGGTGATTGGGGTTTCAGAGGCTGTGTGTGTTCTTGAGGGAAATGACCCCCTCTCAGTTTCTAGTGACTCATGCGTGTCTTTGTGAGGCTTACATAAACCTGCCAGTCACACAAATAATTGATAATTAAGGGCCCCCGTTCGGTGTTAGGTTCCTCCGAGCTCTTTGCTTCTACTCCTATAAATGAATCACCTACAAGGTATTTTTAGATTGTGGAAGCAACCTGTTACTATTGGATACCTGGTGTTATATAAGCACCTTACTCTTTTTTTTGAACTCAGTGCACCCGAGGGAGTCGGAGTAGAAAAGGGCTTTGCAGGCTTGATTACTATAGTGGTGAATTGGGGCTCAGCTGCGCACCAACCGAGAGCCCTGCTGTAGGCTTTTCTTAGAAACTGTGGATTCACTCTCAAAGGTGACTTCAAGTGACACGTCAGAGGGAGAGATGACATTTATACCAGCAGCATCTGTGTGGATTAAGCTTGAATTTTTATTTTTTTCTCTGCATGACCACATCGCATTTAGATTCCAGCCACGTAGCTGTATGTACAGCTTCTTCTACGAATCCACAAACACTGTGACGCAAAACAAAGTCTGTTCTTCTTGTTGAATTGTCACAATTCCTGACATAAATATATATATTTTACACTGGATTGAGACTCTGCAGCCTCGTTTCATGTGTCAATCATGTCTCAGTGAGTCTCCAAACATAACCATAACCACTGTATGTGCCTCAGCATCTTTAGAAATGTGTCCCACATTGTGTCTTCTGAGGCTAAACAAACAATAATAATAATATAACTAATGCTAACAAAGCCTCACAATGTTGTAGTAACTATGAAGGGATTTGGTACAGTAACATTGGATCTTTTGGACATTAAAAAATGTTGTCAGTGAATATATAACTGATACATTTAGTATAAAGTAATTTACCAGAAGTAACTAAAAAGCTCAACCAAAGATTTTCCACAAAATCCATTAGAATGAGACAAAGTTATAAATTTCACCAGAAGAGTCAAAAGATTTTACTGTTTTCAGTTTGTACTTACTGCTTCCTCCTCCTCCTCCTCCTTCTTCTTCTTCTTCTTCTTCTTCTTCTTCTTCTTCTTCTTTGTGGTGATTTGCAGCCACCTACTGGTTTTCTGTCTTTGTTAAAACATTCACCAATTATAAGTAACGTTTAATAATTTTTTATACCCAAAAAAACACTGAGATCTGTTAAGTAGTCTGTCTGCTTTGTTGCTGACAGACCAAAATCTAATTCATGAAGGCAGCTTCAAGTTTTCTCATCATGTTGATAGAAAACTGAATCCAGTCATAGTTAAACATATTTGTTGTGACAGTTTAGTTCCAGAGAAATGTAATTTTCAGCAGACAGAAATACAGTTGCTTGTGAGTTGATGATATACATTCAAAGATACACTTGGAGATACAAAGTTCTCCTGTGAGGGAACAGAACCAAAGTCAGGCCATGCAGAACTCACTGCAGATTGAAGGTTGTCAGTATTCACGGTACATGATGGTTAGGACAGAGCAGCAGAGGTTATGACCTACTACCACACAAGTGGTAAAGTGTAATTGAGCGTATAAGAAGTGTGTAGTGATTTCTCTTCTGAAGGGCTTCTTTCACAAAGCAGACTTAGTCATTTATTCATGAGACACCACGATGAGTGTAACAGCAGTAATTACACAAGGAGACGACCACAGGGGTGTGAAACCAATACTGAAGAGGTGACAGTCACCACAGACGAGACGCTGCCATTACCACTTGGCTTCTGATATATCGGAGCTAAATTTAGCCCACTGCACATCAGGAGACACCAGCAGAACGGATGTAATGAAACACACAGGAGCATGTAATGTGGCCAAACTGCTGCTGGCCAGACTTTAATCAGGTAGTATTTTTCATGAACGTTTCCATGGTAACGGCAGTCCTGAGTCTTACATGCTGGACCTCTGCTGTTGATTTAACAGATCAAACATTCATACGCAACTTAGACAGCGAGCAGTTGTCTCTGGGCCACTTTACCTTCCAGATTTGACATGGACATATTAATATTTTGTCTCAGTGGTGCAGTGGTAGATAAATAGGAACTGTAGGATCCTTTGTGATCTTCTTACAGCTTGACCAACATGCGGGACAAAAATGAAGTGTGTCTTGGCTTTTATTGCTTTTAAAATCTAGAGTTAGATTTTATTTTTTTTAAATAGGAGACCTTCTAATTCATGAAAGAAGAATATAAATTTGTTTAAAATCAACTGTGTGTGTTGAGTGAGACAATAATTTAAGGTTCCCTCACTAGGCATTTTCAACATCTCACAGTTTTTGATAATTGGAACTGGCTCGTATGATTTTTGTTACGGATTTACAGTAAATTTCACATTGGGATGATGAGTTGAGCTTTTATTGTACAGCAACAAAAATGTTTCCCTTCATTCTTTCGTCTTAGGTTGTTTTCAGTTTGGATCTGACTGGCACCAAAGAATAAAATGTTCAATCCCTACACATGTGCAGTGCACCTCATCATTCACCTGACTCCACCTACTTTGGACCCTCAAAGAGTTTCTGCTGCAAATGGCACTAACAGGATCCATGTGGTGTGTGTTTTTACCTGGTGTACCTCTGACTCTGCTTCTCGTTCATGTGTTCAGGTGGGTAAGATCAACCTGCTGGCAGCTCAGCGCCGAGAGCAGCACATTTTGGTGATGGTGTTGTCCATGGTGTCCTGCTACATGCTGTGCTGGATGCCTTATGGCATCATGGCGCTGATGGCCACTTTCGGCAGGTCTGGACTGGTCACTCCAGTGGCTAGTGTGGTGCCCTCCATCCTGGCCAAGTTCAGCACGGTTGTCAATCCTGTTATCTACGTGTTCTTCAATAACCAGGTGAGGGCTGAGAAATGATGAGATCTGTTAGCTGGAGGACAGCTAACCGGTTCTGCTAAACTGCAGACTGTCATTAAAACATGGATAGACTTAAATTTCTTAAGCTTACTTTATACTCCCTTTATACTTCCTTCCACAGGACAGTAAAAATAACTACCAAAATTGGCCTATAAGTGCAGAAGAAACTCCACTGTTTGGTGTCTTGGCCAATACCAGTAGTATAGCGACACCCGAGACGAGGGAAACTGCAGCGACATTTTCAAAACAGCACACTGAGGTTGCGCTCGAGCAAAATGCGCGCGGGACAGCTGCAGTGACGTCTACACGGACACCGCCCGCGGGAGTATACACAGGCCTTTAAGATTAAATGAAAACTAAACAGAGGATGTCCTGTTTGGCCAGCCAGGTCTGGTTCAGATCCTTTCTCACTCCCTTGGCCCATTAACACCTCACACAGCAGGTGTGATGGTGCCTTGATGGTGCTTTTAAGCCTGACAGTCAGCACTGTGGTGAAGTTTAGCTTTTTCCAGCGAAGGCTTAATGCAAAAGTCAAACCTTATCTAAGCCACAACGATCTTGAAAAAGTTATTCATGCTTTTTTCACATCTCGCTTAGATTATTGTAACTCCTTGCATGTTGGCGTTGGACAGTCTGATCTTCAGTGTCTGCAGCTTGTCCAAAATGCAGCAGCTCGTCTCTTAACTGGGACAAAGAAGCTCGACCATATCAAGCTGGTGTTTTCTTCGCTCCACTGGCTCCCAGTCAAGCACAGAATTGATTTTAGATTCTTGTAATTGTTTTTAAGTCTCTGAATGAGCTGACTCCAGAACACGTATCTGATCTCATTGCACCCTACCAGCCCTGCTTAGATCAGCTGACCAGATGCTCCTGGATGTTCCACAATCTAGACTAAAAACTAGAGGAGATCGAGCATTTTCAGTGGCGGTTCTTGCATTGTGAACACATTACCTCCAGCTGTGCGGACATCAAACAGCCCCTCTACTTATAAATCACTTATAAAAGACACATTTGTTTATCTTGGCCTTTGGCTGAGTCCACCTGGTACACCTACTGGGTGTTGTGGTTTGTTGATTTTATTGTTTTATAGTCCTGTTTGGTTGGCCCCGGCTGTTTAAATGTGCTGTATAAATAAAGCTGACATTGACGTAACTGCTCAGCTGTATCTACACGTAAAGTAGAGAGAGAAATGAGATGTTTTATCGAGAGCTCATTGGCAACCAGGTCACTTTGACACTGACAGTGCAGCCTCAGTGTCACTAATGACATGTGTCAGAGCTTTCTCTCCTCTGCAGCAGTGTATGAGCAACGTGTTTCTACTGAGAGACTCCCAAACACATGTATTACAAAAGATTGCTTTTGAGTTAACACAGTAAGCTTTGACTCGGTCTTGTCTTTTTTGCATCTCATTGATGATTTCAGCAGCATTTCCTTGACTACTCATGTATTTCATTCATAGAAATCAAGGGACTGAAGAGTTTTGGAAACACGGGGAGTATTCAGTGAACTGGAGCAGGGGTCCTGATAAGAGCCACACTCGCTTAATGAACACATACATAAACATACCAATAAATCTTATCAATAAAACTAAAGATCATATAAGCAAGTGGTTGGGGTGGTGAAGAAAGCTGTGGCAGTGAATGAAGTCAGCGTGAGAATGACAATCAGATTAGCAGCAATAAGCTAACGTGATGATGATGTTATAATATCTGTACTACACGTGTGCTTATATATATTTGAAAGTGAGCCAGTGATTGTGAAGTATATTCCACACAGATCAGTCAATACCTGAAAGATGCAGGAAAAGGATCCTGACACTCAAAACTCAGTTTGGTTGTGTAACAGAAAATAACACACAAAATAATATAAAATATACTGGAGGTGACAGGTGAGCAGGACCAAGCAAAACAAAGATGATTACATGACAGGAAGAGCTCTATCCGAACTAACACGATGCTTCATTTCAAGGTGTTTACATTGACACTGTTGTCATTTACATTCCGTTGAAACATGATAATAATAATAACATCTAAAAAAAAAATTTTGAAATGAGCTGCCCAGTTGTGATCTGATCTGCAACTAACTGACCAGCGGCTGTCTTACACAGTTTTACAGATGCTTTGTGGCTTTCCTGAGGTGCAGCGAGGAGCCGCAGTCTGTTCATGGAGACGAGCAGCCGACTCAGAGGACACAGCTGTTAGGTTTCTTCCACTTTCAAAGACAAGCATCCCTCAGCTCTTCACAGCCTCCGGTCCTCAGCAGCCCCAGAAACACTGCACTCTGCAGCCGGCACAATGCCCACCACACCCTTTATGTCCACTACACTCCATAACAAGTGCTTTTTTTTTTTTTTTTTGGTTGTGAATGTAAAAACAAATGGAAACAAAAGTGCAACAAAAGACACATATTTGCCTTCTACCTCCTGATAAACAACCTGTTATTGATTTGATGTGTGAAGACTAATGTCAACTCATTAGGTTTGAATGTAAACTCATTGCCTTGTAGTTTAACCTCTACGTTAATGCTTGTTTAAGTTGGTCATGTGCTGACCTTCTCTATATGTGTGTATATATATATTTTGAATAAATGCTCTGAAAATACTGCATTTGGTACAGTTACTTTCTGCCTGTACATACAGATGCTTGTAAAATACATTTTCTCCTGCTTTGTGTGTCTTGATCTTTATTTTATTTTTTAAAACCAATAAACCACACTAGTAGGCTATTCAATCTAACAGAAAAAGTAAGTAGTTAAAAACACATAAACACACAATAGAACCTTATCCTATTATTAAGTGTAATATATCCTGTATTGTTTGGCATAGACAGTAAATTTGAAAATTAATTGAAGGCTTGTTGACATTAATCTGAATTTCTTGCTGTACATATTATGCATGAATGTGTTTTTACAGTTGAGAATATTTAAACCACTAGAGGAGGCTATGAGCCACTGTAAAATGAAACAAGCTCTTTACATGAGCATTTACCACATAGTGCTTGTGTTACTGTGTACAGTATATTGTACATATTGAGATGCACTCAACACACACAATAACAACCCAGTCTGCATCACAGAACCAGAGTCACAACACTTGGATAACTTTAATTAGTATCACTTTGTGGTTTTGTCGTATTTATTTATTTATTTATTTATTGTTTTATTGACCTCCCAAATACGGACATACTGTTGCTTCATTGGAAAGAAAACACATATTACATGATCAACAAATATAGACTATACAGTTTAGGTAAATAATCCAGTAATGACCCAGTATTTCAACAACTGATTGTCACAAGTGGTTTTCTACCCACTGGGAAAAAAAAAATCCTTTAAATTCCTCCAAAATGTTGATTTATTGTTTTGTCACACTGAGATCTGAGTTTTTAGCTTCTGAAATCTACATGTGATCACTTTGTGGATGAAAAGCTGCTTTGACTTTTCACTGTGCAGAAGTGACAACAACAACCTCGTACCAGTCGAAGCATCAAACGACAACCCTGCTGCATTATGCTTGTATGCAACACCCTGAGAGCCAGTGTGTGAATATGCCACATTAAAAACGTTTCACACTAGCCTCACCAGATTGTGTGGGCGCAACAAAAAACATTAGCGGGTCTCGTTCCAGACGAATCACCCACCGCAACCCAGCAGATTTCACATATCCTGTGGTTGTTATCAGAGATTGTTGACCTTGTTGTGTAGACTTTGTCAAGTTGAGCTGAGCTGACCTGAACACGACTAAACTAAGCTGTATTCTTGTTAAAAGGCTTTCCCTCCAAATCCACTGTGAAACTGACGACTGCAAAAGTCAGGCCAAGATTTTAAGAATATTAAAAATGAACCAGTTGAATATGTTTGGACTCCGTAGTGATGACCGTGTCGTCATACAGCCACTTTTTCTTTAGTGGTCACTGATCCTTTACAGTGATTTTTCATTAGTATGTTAAATACTGTGTGTCACAGCATCAAAACTGTGTGAAGATCTACACAAGCCTTTGGGTGTAACTTACTTTAAATACTATTGTACTGCTACATGTGATACCAGTGTATGTACAACACATCATTGGGATTTATTGGGTAGTATTCCCACACTGAGACAGAAATACTGAGCAGCACAAGGTCACAGTGCAGTGTGTCGCATTTAGAGATGCACACCTGACAAAGAGCGAGGAAAAAATTGCAGTGAGGTATTTCACACAACACACAACACACCCACATACAGTCACTAAAAGTGTTGCAGAGTTCAAAGCCTCCAGGAAGTAGTTAAAAGACAAACTCAGTTGCTTGAGACAGCACCGGTTCAAAAGCGCATGGGATGTCACGGACGACAGGCCTCTAGGTTTCACCGCTCCTCTTCACCATGATCAACACTTACCAGACCAGCCTGGCTGCACCGCCGGTGCCGCCGCGCATCAACAGGTCCCAACCGGTCCTCATCCCGACTCCACTTCCAGCAGAAGGACACTCCAGGCCTCTCATCCGCTTTTTGGTTTGTGTGACGGTCCTGCACTTACTGCTGTCTGTCGGAGGATTCATGTTTCTCTACTACAAAAACAAGGACAAAACAGACAACATGGTAAAATATTTCTCTTACAGATGATTTTAGTAGTTAATATGCAGTATTAGTTAGAGACAAACGCTTACTTAGCACCTGCCGGAGTGATGTGTGTCAAGAAAAAAAATTAAAAGGTCTAACACATCAGAAATAATCTTCCAGTGTCATTGCCACATTTATTCAGTTTTAATCTAATGCATGACACAGTTAAATGTAGTGAAGTGCACATGTGAGGGTATTGAAATAGGTGTATTAATATCCTGTTGATTCACACATTCTGCTCTGTGTAAAAATATAACACAGTTAAATTGTGGTTCAGGAAATGCTCTTGAACAAACACATGAGGTGTGAGATTCACAAGTGTTGTTACAGTGTGAGCATTTTGTGAACAATAGCAGGAAGACATTTAGTTATACATATGAAATATGAATCATAAGAAATTCTATATTCAGTACATGGTGCTGCCTGTTACTGATGTTCTACATCTTCATTCCCACAGGAAAAAACACCTGCAGCTGCAGGAATAAGTATGTTCACATCATAAATTATTCATTCATAATTTCATACATATTTGTTTGATTGAGAAATCTAAACAATGTCTTTTCTTTTCAAGTTGGTTCTCCTCCACCAAAAACAAAGGATCCTGTGAAACCTACTTCAGAGAAAGTCGTAGCACGCATGGTGGTTAGTAAGCCAAAAGACATTGCAAACTCATGTAAGAAATATGATATTTTATTAATGAAACAATATGCTGTAGTATTTAGAAGTTAAAAGTAAAAGTCTTCCCAAAGACAGTTTGCTTTAACAGCTTCTCTCTGCCGCTCTCCAGCTGGTTATCTTTTGTGGGACGTGAAGCACTCAGTTATGAAGAACATCAACCACTTTGAGAATAGCTGGTTGACCATCCTGGAGCCTGGTGATTACCACATCAACTCCAGAGTGACCTTCTCCAAAGGCCACTCGAAGCTGCCACTGGTCAGCATGGTGAAGCTGAGGAAGAGTATGAAGGAGGAGGAGGAGAAGGTTGTGATGCAGTCCTACTGCAGCCTGGACGGCTCTGCCGGGACCCCTCGCCTGTGCACCGTCACACAGACAGACGTGATCTCACTCGAGGATGGAAATCTGCTGAGCGTGTGGGTAGAAGACCTCTCCCTGGTGAACTACGAGGAAGGAGCAACAGCTTTTGGGATTTACAAA
Organism: Pseudochromis fuscus; assembly: GCA_900323345.1. Taxonomy (NCBI): domain Eukaryota; kingdom Metazoa; phylum Chordata; class Actinopteri; family Pseudochromidae; genus Pseudochromis; species Pseudochromis fuscus. Next base: position 6,142 of record OOFC01033362.1, on the reverse strand, counting down.
GTGGCCGACTCCAAGAGATGAGCTGACGGACCTTAGCTGAAGAGCGGGAACTCGGCAAAAGGATGGATTTTTATTTACGGAGAACACTGTTTAATAGACTGATCAAACTCTGTTTTGTGGATTTAAGAGACAAAGACCACATTTCAAACTATAATTTATTAAATCCGATATGTGTCATTTGTTATTGTTACATTATTTGTGTGGAAGTATTGTGAATGATTGTTCTGTATTTATTAATGTAAATGAGGTTGTTTAGCTGTTGAATGAAACATTATTTAATCTAAAGTACGTCTACACCTCAGTTTGTCCTTCTCATTTCAGGACTTAGTTACAAGTAAAGGAGACACACATTAGACTAAAACACCACATACTGGATATTTCAGTGGTTGCTCTCTATTGCATGTGAATCTCGGTATTTCTTCATGAAAAGTTAGAAACTTTTAAAGTGTGTGAAGGAAAATCATGCAGACAAAAAAAGTTTAAAAATTAGCACTTACTTATTGACTAACACTCATAAAGTGACAATACACAGATTTATGACCAGTATTCACACATCTAAAGTCTACAATTAAGTAAAAATATCCAAATTAGTCTTCACAGGGCTATTCAGAAAATCTAACTTTTATTACTTGCTGTAAAGTAAAAAACTTGCTGTGTTTGTACTTCACAGCTCACTCTGTACCACAGTGATTTCAGATTTCTGGGACACACAAAACCACACAGCAAAATACGTTTCTTCACAGCACCACATGGGCAAGATGTAGGTTACTACTTGAAAAGGGTTAACTGAGGTATATGATATGGTAGAAAATAATCTTCTGAAAGACAAATGTAGTGTCAGCTATTTATGGACCACATCACTGCTTCACAGTATTTCTTTTGTTATGTAATACGATGTCGTGTATTTTTGAATGTGGTGAAAATGTAATGAAACAACTCAAGCAAGAAGTGCTGTTAGATTTATATATTCACTAACTGACCTGTTAAAATACACATGTACAGTTTACACCTGGACTTAGTTTGTATTTTAATCTGTGACCTCAAGATCTCTTTAACCTTTAACGGGTTCACTTCATTAGAAACATCCTCTCTCCCCCCAACTGCTTTTCTTTCAACGAAAACAGGAAATATGCCTCAGCAACCAAACAGCAGATCACATACAGCAGCAAAGAAACGATGTAACAAACTATGAAATGGACATATTTTTAAAAATGCAGGAATAAGTGAAAAAAATTCACCCACTCCACTTCCCCCAACCCATGCAAGTGCAAGGTAACATCTTAGATATTACAAAACCTTGCAGTGAGTTTCACATGGAAAGTGTGAATCTCCACGCTGGTGTGCGGATGTTGAGGCGATGCAGTCTTACAACATGTCATCTGTTCTTGTCACTCCTTCCACTCTGAAAAGGGTTTCTTGCTACTCTCTTGAACAACCCGTGTGCTGAATGGAGTGTGGAAAATCCAGTGTTTTGTGGATTTCCAGTGTGAATGAGGGAACATGGTTTATTCTTTGCGGAGTTTTCCACTTCTCACCTGCGCGAATGAATGAAAACAGTAGTGCTGTCAAATGATTAAACTGTTTAATCAGATTAATCACAGGGTTGCTGAGGATTAATTTCGATTAATCACAATTAGATATTTATTTTTAATCTATATTAATCACATTTCATATTGCATGAGTGCTAGCAGAATGACTAACGTTTGCTTCTCGTGTCTGTGGTATTTTAAGCTGGAAGTCCTTCGGTGAAAAGAAAACTCCTTTCTGTCGGTCAACTGCTCCATCTGGATTTTTTTGTACTCAAATTTCCCATCGCGAGGCCCAACGTGCTGTTTAGCATCTTCCATCTTTATCGGTTGGTTCTGCTGCGTGTCACCACAGGATCAACTGCTCATTTGCACAAGTGTAATGGTAACTCTACTTGGACAAACTGCCTGAAATGCATTGCCAGACACGTTCAAAGTCAATCTGCACTGCAGATGGGTGAGTTGCGTTTAAAGTTTTAATCAGATTAATCATGATGATGGATTAATTTGTGTTAATGCGTTAATTCTGACAGTCCTTCAAAAAAAAAAAAAAAAAACTCCACTTGTTATATTAACCTTTTAATAAAAGAATGATCATACCAAACATAAAGTACAGGGTATCTAGAAAAAAAAGCATTACAATACATACTTGCAACAACAATAATTGCATAGAACAATCTTTCAAATCCAATACACACAGTGGTCTGGAGATACAATTTCAGATGACCAAGTTGAAATCGTAGTTCAACCCTTTCCCACCACTAAGTGCTCACTGAGGCTATTGGGAATTTAAAACTACAGTATGTGGCGCTTAATGAAAACAGTTTTTACAGAAACAGCAACAATGTTAATCTCAGCAGCGAACACATGATGAGACAAAGTCACAGCTCTGCACAGTAAGCAGTGGTAATGCTGAAGGCTGCTAACTGAGTGTCCCATCGGGATTCAAAGATCCAGCACACAAGTAACCATTAGCCTTGCAGAAGTGCCCTTAAGCAACACAGTGACTCTTCTGCGGATGTACCAGTGCTGCCTTGTACCCTACACAGTGCTGTGAGGTCCCTGTAAAGAGGTGGAGATTGTAAAGTATGACAATATTACACATTTTGGATCATTAGTGATACAATACGGGGACCTGGTTAGTTACCTTTAAACAATAATTCTTACAACCAAGTGACGGGACTAAATAAAGGCAAATACCAGCCTTACAGTGTGGTGGCTGAAACCACATGGTCTGGCCCTTTTTGGTTAATAAATTGGGTTAGGTCATTCATTGTTATTGCAATTTCTCCAAATGTGGCCGACCATGCTGGGACTAACCCAGAGGTCAGTCAATAAAGCAGTCACTTATTGCATTTCAATAGCATTCACTGCCTCGCTGCAGTTCAGCAAGATTAGATAACAGTGTTGACAGTGCACACGCTCAACCTCATGAGGAAATGTACCGCTGTGGGGCCTCCGGAGGAGGCTGCATCTTAAAGAGCATGCAAAGCCCTGTTTGTTTTTAGACCCGATATACACCCACGAAGCTCGAGTCGTTCTAACAGAAATATTACAACAAACAACCTGTGACATTTTCAATATAAATTAAGCATTTAGTCCCAGTTTGGTCTTAAACTCTCTCTAAGTTTATTGACCCCTTCGGGAGGCACTTAAACAGCTGAGCTCTACACGACACCAACAACAGATAAATCTGCCTGTTTATTTCCTCAGTGTGTCTCAATCAGCTCTGCAGGAACAAACAGAAACAGACTTGATACTAAACCAATTTTTCCTCTGTTGAAATGAAAACTTTTTTTTGTTATTTTTTACCTTGGCCGAAACAAGGAGAGTTGTTTTTTTTTTTACTACCTTTACATGACAGTGTAGTTTATTGAAATTCCAGATAGATGTAAAGGCAGCAAAACTATATCTATTACCACCACAATTAAATGCTTGGGTGAGCAAATAAATAAAGATTTTTTTTAAAGATCCAAAATAAAGCAAGGCTATGTATTTAATATGTTAAAATGATTCTTGAATATATTTTAGTAGGAAGAGTAAGGGTAACATCTTTGTCATTATTTGCTCATATAATAAAAGATACATAGCTACGTTTTTCCTATTATATTATTATTAGCTGCTTCCCTGATAGCTTTGGACTAAATATTTGAATATTCTGATTATCACATTTCTGATGCAGAATTCATACTGTAGAAACACTGTACATTCATGCAGTTTTTAAATAAACAGTCGAGGGCTACATGTGGAAACTGATTTCCAGATGATGAACAGACCTGTTTTGCTTGAATGTCTAAAAAAACGAACAAAAAAAAAACACAGCTTGGAAATGTGTGATGTGAATGTCTAGAATGTTTTTGTTTTAAAAAATAGCAAACCACACATACTCATGAAAGCGCAATAAATCTAGTTTCCCCGCTGGGGACCCTCAGGAAAAATAAAACACGACAATGTTAAAGTCATGATGTGAAGAGAAGAAAAACAGTCCCCTCGGTAACAGAAGTGCATGCAAGAGACACCTATGAGACTTGATGGCTTCGTCCTTTTCCATTTCCAAGTGAAGCAAACCAAACAGTGGAGAACTTGTTTTTCTGTCCTTGTGGAGAATTGTTCCATTTGCTGGAGGAGTGTTCACAGTGCCAGTCGCCGCGGGACAGCATGTTTGAGACGTCTTGGTTTAGCTGAGCTGCTTCAGGAGGAAGCGTGTTTACAGTCTCATCTAGTGAGGCGAGATCAGGAAGACAGATCAGATTTCATCAAGCTCCAGAACATGAAGCAAAAAAAGCTCCAAGTATCATCCTCAGAGAGGGAGTCCAACTCTGCTACGTGTGATTGAAATGTGGAGACGCAACATAGGTACACAACTACACACACACACAAACACACACACATACACCTGACCCTTCGTGTCCCTCTGCAAGCATGCTTACATGAAGTAACCCACACACACTCACACAGCCACACACGGATGAGGATGATTGAGTGGATGTGTTCAGTGGCTGCCGTCATCCCAAGAACAATCATTCTTCTGCTTGGCCAGTTTCCTGACCACTCTCTCCAGCTCTTTGCGGGACTTCTGCTCCTCCTCCAGAAACTGCTTCATCCACTTATTCTCCTGTAAAACATATGGAGAAGGATTTAAAGTGTTGTGTGGCTCTTACTCAGGTGGTAGAGTGGGTCGCCTATGAATCGTAAGATTGTGATCCCCGCCTCCTCCTGTCCACATGTCAAAGTGTCCTTGGGCAAGACACTGAACCCTATGTTGGTCCCAATGGTGGCTAGCGCCTTGTATGAAAGCTCTGTAGCCATTGGTGTGTGAGTGTGTGTGAATGGGTGAATGAGTTGCCTTGTAAAGCGCTTTGGGACCTAGCTAAGGTCAAGAAAGTACTGCATTTACCATTTACTCCTGTTGAAAAATAAATAAATGTATGTTGTATAGCTAGACCAATACAGGTGACGGTCACTGGGCAGAAAAATGCAAATTATAAAAGTAAACAGTAGAAGTATCTATCAATCAAAAAGGAATGTATGAATGACTGACTATCAGCTCATTTCGATTAATCATTCATCATAATAAATTAATAATAACCAAATCAAAAAACACATTAGTCAGCATCTACATTCAACCCATAGACTGTATATAGACTGGACGAAGTGAATGAGACGTCACCTGTTGGTTTGTGGACTTGAGTTTGACATTTGAATGAACCATGCTGGTTTTTTTTGGAGCCAGAAGTGACCATATTTGGATATGAAGGGAGAAGTGAGGAGGCGGGTCTGACCCTTGTCCAATGTATATGAGACTGGAGTTCAGGACTGTCAATCAAACTAACCGTACCCCTAAATATTCCTCTTTTTGAAGCCTAATATCTTCTTATATTTTGTTCTTTCAGATGGAGCAACAGATTGTGAGTAAGCAGAATTTACTTTACACTAATGGCCTCATGTTTGAGACCTGGTTGTTTCATCCATTTCTATACACAGTCTACAATTCACTTACCTTTTTCAACTCATGAACCTCGTCCTTTAAAGCATACACAGCATCAACCAGGCTCCTGAAAGAAAGAAGAGGAGGTTCGATATCTGCATCACACTGGTCATTTAATCTGAAAATGTATTCCCAACAACCCGAACAGGATCAATATCAAATTTCTGAATCTAATTACAGAGAAAATCAACATCCGAGCACCAGCAACTTGTCATTTACTTGTTTTATTACTTGTTGCTGCAACCAGTAAATAAAGGCATATTTTCTGAAGTAATAATATCCTCACTTTTCCTCAATCACTGTCTGCCCGTTGCTCTTCATCTCCTCCACAATGATCTTCTCCTCCTCAGGCAGAAGCACCTGAGGGACACACTCTTTCCGCACCGCTACACACGAACACACACACACACACACACACACACACTAATACATACACTGACAGACACACACACACACCCCCTCACACACACACACTCATCCACCTAATGGACCAGCCTGTCTTTTGCTACCTGCTTATATTTCACCCGTGAGAGGGAGGGAGCACAGCCAACAGGTCCATTACTGAGAGGCAGAGATAGGGATAGTGATGAGGGGAGGAAAAACAGAAAGAGGGAGGCGGGGATAAGGC
>OOFC01033361.1:0-10602 GCA_900323345.1 Pseudochromis fuscus | reverse complement strand
GACAGCAGCTGCTAAAATGCCATTAGAAAACAGGAAACAGGTATTTGAAGTTGCTGGTGACTCTGGAGTCCCACCAACATCAAGGTGTAGGATCCTCCAGAGGCTTGCAGTTGTGCATAAACCTATTATTCAGCCACCCCTAACCAATGCTCACAAGCAGAAACCGTTGCAGGGGCCCAGAACTACATGAAGACTCATTTTCAAACAGTCCTGTTTACTGATGAGGGCCATGCAACCCTGGATGGTGCAGATGGATGGAGCAGTGGATGGTTGGTGGATGGCCACCATGTCCCAACAAGGCTGCGACGTTAGCAAGGAGGGGGTGGAGTCATGTTTTGGGTGGGAATCATGGGGGGAGGACAGGATGGGCCCTTGAGGGTCCCTGAAGGTGTGAAAGTGACCTCAGCAAAGTCCATAGAGTTTCTGACTGACCACTTTCTTCTATGGTACAAAAAGAAGAACTGTGCTTTCCACAGAAAAATCTTCTTCAAACTCATGGTTTCACCTCCATCCTGCCCTGACCTCAACCCTACTGAGAACCTCTGGAGCATCAAGCAGCAGATCTATGAGGGTGGAGACAGTTCACATCAAAACAGCAGCTCTGAGGCTGTTCTCACATCCTGCAAAGAAATTCAAGCAGAAACTCTCCATAAACTCACAAGTTCAGTGGATGAAGAATTGTGAAGGCGATATCAAAGAAGGGCTCCTATGTCCACATGTAACTCTGACTGTTCAGATGTTTTTGATTGAGCTTAGCTTTGGCTCCTGATGGTGCAAATTCAACAAATGACCATTTTCAGTTCTTTACAACCTATAAAATGTTTTCAAACTGTGCCATGCATAAAAATATGGGATGGTGCATTTTGAGTTTTTTATTTTTTTAAAAAAACCTGTTCATCATTGGGAGGTTTGTCCAATAAAATTTGAATTATACTCTACTGGTTGATGAGTAAAAAAATGACAGTTGTATTGACCATTTAGGAAAATCTGAGAAAAATATAATTTGCATATTTTGAACGGGGCGTACATTAACAATTATACAGTTTATTTAGATTTCTTGTTAATTTAGTAATTAATACATGAAGGTTTCAAGGGATTTTAACTTTTGTATGACTAATGTAATGGATTTAACCAACCAATACATACCTTGAGAGCTGTTGTTCTCTACATTGCCTTTCATCTCTGAATAGCTAAACAAATAATTTAATATTTGTATAAATCGAGTTAATTAATCTTTTTTAAATAAATTTTTAGATGTCACATTTCATCTAGGCATCAAAAATATCTTCGTCAATTCTATTATTTTAAAATCCTAAGCTGTTTGATAATTATAACTGAACATCAGGTTTAATCAAATATCTGAAGAAAAATCTAAAGAATATTTTGTCTTTTCATCATTGGGTGCTTAGTAGACTATAATACAATCATGCCAAAAGACTTATAATGCAAAAAGTAATAGGTTTAAACCCTATTGTTCAACAAGTATTCAAAGTCATAACACTTCTCAAAGTAAATCCTGGAATCTGTAGACGTTTGCAAGAAATGTCAATGTGAATACAAACATTCTGTTCTGTGTTTGTCAGTAATTTCAAAGGACTCAAGGTTTGCAAAGTTTTAGTGAAAAGCTTCATCGAGGCAGCTGAAGGAAAGTCATACTGTAACAGAGCAGTACATTACATCTGGCTTTCTGTTCTCCTCTGCACGCTTCTGTGGCAGCGAAGCTTGTTGCTTAGCAACCTCTTAATCAATACCTGGTCCTTTGCCGGAACAAAGCAGAACAACGAGAGGGGAAATAATGGAGGAACATTTAGCTAGCAGCCGTACAGTACAAAAGCTATGTCAGACACCATCCGTGTATGTATCAATCACTGACGGTCACCATTAGCAACCTCATGCTATTGTTGGCTCATTGAATACTTGCACAACAGAGGTGGAGGAACGCATTGTACCGAGTCTGCAATGTTTGCATTACAGGGATTAGACACTGGATTTCACATGTTCTGACAAAAGGAGATCGATAGAATTGATCAAGCCATTTTGAGATCTTGAGGAAAAACAACAACAACAATAAGAAGAATACTAACAACAACAACGAGGCTTGTGCTTGATAGTGGGCTAACAGAGTGTTAGCATGTCTGCAATAAATAAACACTACAGTTACTGATGGAAATTTTACACAAGGAAATTTGCACCCACTGATGGCACCAGATTGAAAGTCATGGACTACCAAACAGTAAGATTCTTATTTTGGTACCGTCCATAATTATTTGTTCACATGGCAATGACCTCCTTAACAAAACAAAACACTCCTGGATTTTGTAATTGTGCTCTATAACCCCAAACTAACAATTTAGAGCTTTTCATTGTGCCTTCATCTTCATGTTTTGTGGCAGTGGCGATGTAGTAGGATAGCGGCAGTAATTTAATGTGCCGACAATATCCCCGTGTTTCAGGAAGTTCAAGAAAATGTACAGAAGTCCTGTTCACACACTAAACATCTGACTTTAAAACAGTACATTTGACATTTACTTTGATTTTGTACTTTTATTAATGAGACTAAAAGAAAGAGCCAAAGGGAAAATAATAAAGTGAAACAGTAAAAACTTGCACGCTCATAGTTGATTATATAAATTTCTCACATATAAATCCAATATTTCAAAATGTAAACCTGCTTTGTCCGAGGTGTCAAGAATCAGTGAAATTTGAGTAGGTGTGCGGGAAAAAAAGTGCAAGTGCAGATCAAAGTGGTGCAAGTGTGTGTTTGTGTACAGGTACAGTTAAGTTAGAAAGCTGCTCTGTGTGTGTGTGTGTGTGTGTGTGTGTGTGTGTGTGTGTGTGTAACAGAGCGAGACTGTGGTAAAGTGAGTGGGAGACGGGTGTCATCCTGTACACCTTCCTGTGGGCGAGTGGGGGTGGAGCTGAGCGCTGGTCAGGTAAATAGAGACTACACACCACCGCATCTCAGAGGACATTATCCTACTTCTTGTTTCCAGTGCACTTTCACAGTCAAGTCAGCCATCTGGAGCACTGACACCTTTAAGAGAAAACTAAGAGGTTTTTACGCCTTCTAAATGCTGTGTTTCCACATTCACAAACACAAGATTATAATCCTGATGATCCTCTCTGACACTTGACCCACCCACTGCTATTGTGCTGCAGTTTTACTTTAGCCCAAATGTTCCCTTTTTAACATTTTAGAAAGCTAAAATTTGCTGAAACGCTGCAGTGCGGAGCTTGGTGAAGTGTTGCTGTTTATGGCAGCAACAAAAGATTGAAGTAATAGAAAAAAACCTTGAAAAAGAGAAACTAAAAAATCCATTATCACATGTAGGAGGTATTAACGCACATACAAGTGTGGGTGCATCTAAAGTGCATGAGGGCGGTGATAGAACAAACCTTGATGAAAAGAAAGCTTTATTTCAATTTTCATTACAGTTCAGCTGTAGTTCTCCGACAGCAACACATATGGCTGACAAACCTACAGTAAACTGTATCAACTTTATTGATATGAAAGGTTTTCTCTTATCATATAGATAATCCATGAAAAAAATATTATTTCCAAGGTTACATTGTTACATTTACATCAAGTCTTACGAGGAAAATCTCTTATATACATCAATTTGATCCTGTGGTATGAAAGTTACTCAGCGCTAGTAAGGCTTCTCATAGCATGTGTAACCGGATGACTTTAGTGACGTTGTGTTGTGTGTTGTAGTGAAGGAGAGGCTCAAACCACACACATGTGAGGAGGTAGTCTTTGTATATTTCTGACGAGAAAAATCATCAAAGACAAAACCCTCCGTGACTTATTCAGACAACTCGTGCCCCTACACAATCAAGCCACACAGAAAAATGTTAGCATATAACATAACTTAACAGCGCTAGAACTCATAAATTACAATGGGGGGCATGAAGCTTACCTCTCCAATGGAGTGCAAAGAGGAAAAAGGAGAGAGGTAAGCAGGGAAACACCCCTTTATAGGAGGGTGTACCCCCAAAGGTGCACGTAGGGGTACAGTGTCAGTGTCCAATGTTCCACCAAATTAATACAAATAAATGTCTAAACGTGTCAGGTATTAACAACATAACGAATTTTGTGAAATTATTCTAAATGACTGTGTGACTTTTCTAATTGATCATTTTATGATCCTTGATCAGACATTTGCCTTGCACCAAGCGTTTAAGATATTTGATAAAAATCATAATTTTTAGTAATAATAATGACAGTAACAATAATCATCTTTAGTCATGTTCAATGGCCAGTATTAATTAATTGGATATTAAATTCTGTCTTGATAAACTAACAGGTGAAGTGGAAAAACTCACCATATACAATGTCATGATTAAATTGTGGCTATAAAAGGTTTTGACATCCCAGGCCAGTTTTTCACATGTGCCAGGACAATAAAATATGTTCACAATGACTAAAGCCATCTGTGATTTTACAGTGTATATTAATAGTAATAAAAGTATCCACATCAACACAATTCTAAATTTGATCAGATTTATATAAAATTCCACAAGTGTGAAGTGTCGTTAAAATCGAGCACATTATCATCTTTTCACTCTAATTTAATTTTCTTTTACACACAGTAATTCAAGGTTCCATCAAACATTTGAAAAGGATTATATAATACATCTGTTTCAAAAGACAGGAGACTATTTTTGTTTTCAGACACAAGATTATGCAGGAAATGAAAACAGATTGTTTCCGTGCATCAATATTAATACTTGTTTAGATTTAGTAAACAGTATATTTCTACTGCATATTAAATATGACATACTGGCCAGATCTAAGTGTTGCAGTGCACTGGATGAAAGTGTGTCTCCTGCTGCGTGCTCTGCTCTTACCAAATATGATCTGATAGATGCGCTGTGAGGTCTGCTTGGACCTGGTTTTACTGTGTGCACAGCTGCTTAATGAGACAATTATTCAAATGTTTTCCTGTTTCTCCTGCTTGTTTAATTTGAACCAATGTGTTAATGGTTCGTGACAAGTTTCCTTTGCTCTTTTTACGGGTGTACAGGATTTATTTCTATTTTTCTGTCTCTTCTGACTGCAGCAGTAAACAAGGCTGGATTAGCAACTGGCCAAACAAGGCAGCTGTCCAATTTCTAAATTGACTGCAAACAAAATACTTCATAAATCTACATAAATAAGAATCCTCATGCAGCATATGAGCTATGGGTCCATCTGTGCAATGCTATCTACAGTGCATACTGTCTACTGTGCAACATAATGTTTATAATCTGAGTTTAACATTGATCTCATTATGTTATTGTACGTCCTTTTATCCGTTATCTATCTCTTGTGTGGATAGTGGTCACTACAGGTTATTTTTGGTGTAGTTTTTATCTGTTTCTACTATATTTATTGAATTTCGTAAAGTGTCCTTGAGTGGCCAGAAAGGTGCTTAGAAATATTTATTATTATTATTATTATTATTATTATTATTATTATTATTATTATTACAGTGGACAGCTGTTTAAAATGTCAAGGTAATGGTCAAGGTAACTGACAGTTTCTCACTAGCATGTACTGCACAAACTAAATCTACTTCTTCCACTTACATGGTGCTCCACAGAATGAAGTAAGTCAAATGAATGTGCATTAGAACATCATTAGTGAAAGGCCCATCATGCTCTCTCTCTTATATTATTCATTTGTATTTATTGTTGTTTCAATGGAGCACCCCCAGCAAAAGAACACAACTGTACCTCTATAACCAGTGTGACAATAAACATCTTGAATCTTACACTGGGTCCCAGATTCAGTTTCACTTTCTTTATTATTTTAGTTGATTTTCTGCTTATGTGGTGCATGCAGTGTTTTCTGCATTTGAGCTTAATATTTATTGGGTACTATACACAGTAGAAAAGAGGAGATGCAGAGGCACACAGTACATTTTTGCCCAAGGGTGCAAGTTAGCCATAAAAATAAGACGATGTTCATATTAGGGAAACTGAACTGAAACACAGACCACTCTGTGAGTCCATTTGTGATTTCCTTCAGCGCTTAAACATCCACCCTGGACCTGCACCCATTCTGCATCCAACTGAGCAAAAACCATTCGCACAATAGTGTGATACTGACTCCAAATGAACTGAACTTCTGGACCACCAAACTCATGGATGCTATTTCAAAAAGTTAATTAGATTCACTGCTGATTTAAACGCATAGGAATCCCATCTAAATCTATAGGCATGTATAGTCATCATGGTTTGGCTCCAGTGCCCCCTTCCTGTCGACCAGTGAAAGTCCAGTCTGTCACCTACAACACAGTTTAACTACTAACTAGTGAGGCTTCTCTGCAGTGCAGCTCCACTTCATCATAAACATGCAACTCCAATTTCAAATGAAATAGACGAGTTAATCACAATTTCAGATTTTTTTCCCTCTCTTTCCAACATGCACTAGAAAACTGTGCATTGCTCTATTTGGATTCACACTCCATCTACTCTGGATACAGTTTTGGTCTCCAGTGGAAAAATATGAACAACAAACTAATTTGGTCACAGCTGGGGGATGATCAAAATATGCTTCTGTTTTTAAGCCAATGCCACTAATAGTGCATCCTCATTAGCACCTTAAAAACAAATACCACAAGAAGCAGGAGGATTTCACTGCTATTTATAAGTTTCCACTGAATTAGGGTAACACTTTCATTGTTAATTTTATTCCATTACAATGAGCTTTTTATTTCATTTCTTATTCATTTTTTAATTATAAGTAATTCCCCTTTGTATTGTCCTGAAATAATAATTAAATCCAATCCATCATCATTTACTTTTATTAGACTGATTTATGAAAGTGATCAAATAGAGCTATCCCATTAAAAGTAACACCCTAATCTATTGTAATTCACAGGTCACAGACACACGACCATACACAGTTGCAGCTATTTTTAATCTCTTGGTCTGATGCAAATCCCTGCAAATCCCTCTGGCTCAGAAAGCAGTATGACACATCACGCCTGGCAGCGAACGTCCTCCTCAAATCAGAAGCCACTGAGTATTCTCATGAATTTCACAGTGTTGTAATCAATGTTGAATACATTAACAGTGGCGATCCATCAGAATAAGAAACTCGGGGAATTGAGGCTAGTTAAAACTGATGTCATACCCAGAGTATATTCCTAGTGGGTGTTTGTCTTTCTGCATTAGTTGTCAACAGAGAAGCAGAGTGATGTGTCTTTTGAGACATCAACATCTAAACATTATGCTTACAGGCAACCTTTCCGTTCTGAAGGGGCACTACTTGGGTTGAATATGAGCAAATTTCTTTTACTAACAAGCTTTAAGGATTTTGTTTAGCCTTTTCTGTTACACGGTCTATACCATAAAGCATATTTGTGGAATACCAGGATGCATGTATTAGGACATTTCCAGTTACCATATGTCATTACTTTAGCTACTTCAACAGTGTCTGAAAAGCATCTTACAATTTTTGACTTCTCTGTTTTGGCTCATTTGTGCTGCAATAATGAATTTCTCCAATAACAATTCACACTTTGATATAAGGGTCTTCAAGTTTATATGGCTTGAGTTCAAAAGATGTGCAGGGATTCAATGATAAGGTCAGAATACTCACTTGCATAATAACTTTGGACACAGTGTGGATTTTTCTTAGACTACAAAATCACACTGCCCTGTTGATCACCGTAGGAATTACACACACACCATCAAATCCATTTCAGTTTGAACCCTCTGGCCACGTAACCAGATGACATTAACCAGGCCAATAAAAATATAGAGACGAGGGCTGGAATGGCTGAGGGAGAAACTGACCTGTGTCACCCTCGCTGAACACAGCCATTGTTGGTCCACCCACTGTGTGCATAGTAAAGGGATGCTCTCGTGGGACCTGCAGTGATGCATCGCTCTCCCCCACAGCGCCCAGAGCAGCCAGCTCCTCATTCAGGGTGAAATGTACCTGAGGAACACACGTCTTAGTCAAACCACTGCTGACGAGTCATATCGACAACCTTCTCTTTGATTGAGTAAGGTCGACTTTGATATAATTAAACTTTATTGATCCCTGCATTTAGAGAAGGTAGGTTGGTGCAGCAGCAAACAGCAACAGGAGGCAAAAGAATAAAGACGTCTGTGGTGAACATAGGCTGTGTATAGAAATAGATGAAGCAAATGGATCTCCAACACGAAGGCCAATGCGGAAGTGCAAAAAAGTGCAATACATCCACTGGATGCTAGCAACAAAAAACTATTTTTTTTTTTCGCAAGTCATTCTAACGTGTTTAGCTAAATTTAATTCTTGTCATCAGTGATCTGGTGGTCCATCTGAATAAGAAAAATCATCATTAAGTAAATATTAGGCTTCAAAAAGAAATATTTAGGGGTGTAGTTAGTGGGATCAACAGGCCTGCTGTCCAATGAGAACAGCACCAGAGACAAAAACTGTATATCTGACTGTAAAGTATTATATGAAGCTGTCTCACCTCTGTTTTGCCTTGCCTCCTGTCAGGAGTGAAAGAAGACAGAAAAAAATTGTCCATTACTGATAACAATAAGAGCTGAAACTAATTATTACTTCCATAATTTATTAATCTGCCAGTCAATGACTGGCAGATTCCCACAGCCTGAGGCAACATTTAAAAAAACTCCTTCTTCTGTTTGAAGAGTTGAAAGCCCAAGGCTATTACAAGTTGAGCAAGGACTGAAAAACATTAAATACTCAAATGTTGTCTACAAACGGTCTAAAACTTAAGTATTCCACTTCTAAAATAGCAAACAACTTACCATTTCATCAACAAACCAATCTGAAAAATCATCTTATAATTGCAGTTCCAGTACTGACCAGAAAATGTATTAAAGTCTTTATTTGTTGTAGCATTTCTGGCATAAGGCACATACTTTCCAATGGTAATCTTTCCAACTTCTCCATTTTCTGTGGCTTTGTCCCATTGCTGAGACAGATACTTGGGAACCTGGCAAGAGATGAGGTCAGTAAAGGTCATGACAATCAATACAATTAGACACAGAAAACCGAAATCAACAAGATTATTATATGTCTCTTATAATACTATACTATACTATACTGTGCACCACATATTATACATCCAACTGCATAAGGAAAACCTCCTCTTTCAGTCAAGACCAGTTTTACCTTTCTATGATGTACATACCTCCCTCCAGCTTTGGGAAAGTAAACAGGATGTGTTGCTGAGAAAAAAATCCAAGTAAAAATATAATGCATTTTTGTCATTTTCACCGTTCAAATCCGCTGAAAAACTGCTCTGATGTTTTTTAAGAATCAGGAGCTGACAGGGTACACTGCGCTCACAATAACGCTGTTTCCCAGAATAATCATAAGTGAACTGATTTAAAGTTGATTAAATGTTATTGCAAATAATTCCTGATCTCTGACCTTGAATAAAAACCAGATTAGACCTTTTAGTAGCAAGTTTGAGAACCCCAGGTATAAAACACAAGAGAATATATATTCCATAACATTGCTGTACTTTAATACAAACCCTCAGCAGATTTTATAATACTGATAACATTTAGAATAGTTGTATTACAAAAAGAAAAGGTATTCCATTACCTATTTGGAAGAAACTGTACATAATAATAACATCCTTATTGACACGCTTTACTAATAAGCATAACTTCAGACACTGCATTAAATTACTTTCCTTGTGCTGGTTATTGTCTAAAGAGACACTAGCATCAACAGCAGTGTAACACTGATTTCAAATATCATAAGGAGCAGTTTAACAGAACAGTCTAGCTTCTGCCCATGTAGATGTGAACCATAACAGTGAAAGTGGAGAAAGAGGAGAAGGAGAAAGACAGCGAGCAGTGAGAGTACTTGATGGCAGCATTTGGCTGGTGTCCTCAATCACCGAAGGCTAGTGCCTGTAAAACAAACAGACAAAAATTTAGCAACACAACATCACTGCTAAAATATAAAAATGTGAAACAGACTAATGGAGGGAGGGAAATAAGCATAAGTATGAGGGGAGAGAAAAGGGTCAGAGCAATAAACTGTTCAAGGGAGAGAAAAAATAAAAAGTGTGAAGAAGAGACAAAGGTTTGGATCCTCAGGTGGAGTCAGGTCCAAACTTCCTGTTTATCACCACAGGTGCCACCACCATGAAATGCAGATCTTCCAGTTACCTTCACTGTCTATTTTTGAGCTGGATTCCCTTTATAAAGAAGTGGTGTCATCAGAACAGAAACATAAGCCGACAATTATGAGTAAGATGCTGATGGATAGTGACAAGACTTGTGAAGGAATGTGGCGCCTATCTCCACCGCTTGACAGTTTCCTACTGTTAAATTACAGTTTGTTATTGTTAACCAAGCATTAACTGTTAATTTACATGTGGGGATGAATACTTAACAGTATTTTACAGTTAAAAAAAAAAATACAATAAGATACTGTTCTAACGTCAGACATTTACAGCAATCCATAGTTTTATGCTGTTAAACTACAGTTATCTACTGTTATTGTTAACTGACTGATTTAACTGTTAATTTACATGCTGTGGATGAATATTTAACAGTATTTTACAATTATTATAAAAAACAGTAAGATACTGTCACAAATTCACCGTAAATTTACAGAAATTCGTTATAGTG
>OOFC01033353.1:11931-25902 GCA_900323345.1 Pseudochromis fuscus | reverse complement strand
CTCACAGGCCGGCCGCAGTATGTCAGAGTGAACGGCTGTGTTTCTGAGGTGGTGACATGCAGCACCGGTGTACCCCAGGGTACTGTTTTGGCCCCTTTCCTCTTCACTCTCTATACCTTAGACTTCCGCTTCAACTCTGGTTCCTGTCACCTCCAAAAATTCTCTGACAACTCCTCCATAGTTGGATGCATCACTGATGACAATGAGGGGGAGTACAGAGACCTGATAGAGAGCTTCATTGTGTGGAGCAACAACAACCACCTGAAGCTCAATATCAGCAAGACCAAGGAGCTGGTGGTGGACTACAGGAGGAATAGGAAGTCCCCTGCCCCAGTCTTCATCCAGGGGGTGGAAGTGGAGAGGGTGGACTCATACAAGTATCTTGGGGTTCAAATCAACAACAAACTGGACTGGTCCCATAACACCGAAGCCCTCTTCAGGAAGGGCCAGAGCAGGCTGTTCTTCCTGAGGAGACTGAGGTCTTTTAATGTCTCTCAGTCACTCAGAGTAAAAATGGATCCCTTACTGGAAGGTTATATAAGTAATAACATTGCATTTCTAGCAAATACAGAATTAGCAGCAACAAATTACAGAGTGAAACAGATAATTATCTCATCAAAAACACAGAACTGAGGAAGGGCCTCTTTGCTACAAAAGTAACACAAAGATTTATTCAGATTTGGAAGCAACTGAACAGTGAATTAGCTAAAAACAGACAGTAGCACCAGGAGTTAATGTAAAATTGCATGAAAATTAAATACTTTTTGTATTAATTATATTATTGATTGAGGAACTGGTTTGCTTTTTACTGTGTGTCACACATCCAGTAAAAGAACATTGATGTAACAACATGATGAAATAAGGCACGTTGTGAAGGTGAAATGCAGCTGTGAAGACACTGGGCTTTAAGCATGTTGTAAATTTGTTGTACAGCATTAAAATCATTAGACTAAATCCTAAAACTAAAGAAAACAAAGCACCCACAATACACAGTTAATATCACAGTTACAGCTGTGCTCTACCTTTCATTTATAGAAATTTTCCCTCTAATAGTTATCTGACTGATCCACCTGATAATTAGTAATTACTGATTATTACATTACTAGTATCCCTGAGCACATCCATCTGCTCTGGGGTCTGATCCTGCCCACAACACTCTGGATGGACCATCAGCTTGAGTGACAGATGAATTCCACCAATCCCCCACAGTGATGATCTGTCCACGCCCAAACTGAGACCTCTTGTGGCCTGTGTGCATATACAGAAACAGTAAATAAAATTTTAAAAACACACTGAAATAGTCCAATTGTTTTTATTCATTCATATTTTACAGTTAGGCACTGCAACCGAGATATCTCAATAGCATGCTAACATATAAGATACAGCTTTCTAGCTCCCTGATATGAACAAAAGGTTCAGTAAACGTTTGAATATGTTCGTTATTACATGTATACTTGAGAATATAAAGGTGGCATATTAGGCAGTCTGCAGGTATATTATTAAGGGTGCTACATGTTGTCTTGAAGAATCTACACATGATGCCATTGTGGAGTTTGAGACATGTCCCTTAAAACTAGCACCTGAAATCTTCTTCATTGCATCGTGCTGCTGGGCCATACACAATTAATCATCATGTTGTGCAAGTCTTTAAGAATGAACAACAGTAACGCATATCACACACAATATGTTCTTACTCTTAAGAAAAGTTCATAGATCTGGACCTGGGGAGGGAAGAGGAACAAACACCAACATCCTATTTGCAAAAGGAAGCTAAAGGGTTTATATGGAAACTGTGGTCTAATGTCACACATGTGAGACATTAGTTGCTTCAGTTTTGGTCCCATTTCTTTACGGCCGTTACTACAACACACATCAATATAACAATTAATGCAAAACATTAACTTGCGAGTAACCTATGAGTGTTGCAGTGACCATAGATTGCACATAGACTGGACAAAGTTAACATGACATCACCCGTTCATTTGTGGACTCACGTTTTGAAGCCAGGAGTTTGGCATATGAACGTCAACATGTTGGTTGTTTGCAGCCAGAAGTGACTATATTTGGAGGGAGGAGTGAGGAGCTGACTCTCAATGTGTATGAGGCTCAAGTTCATCTCTAGTCTCATTGGAGACCAGACCTGTCAATCAAACTAACCATGCCCCTCGTCATCTTTTTGAAGACTAATATCTACTAAATTATGGTTTTATTAATTTATTTATTTATTTATTTATTTATTTTCAGATGGACCACGATATCACTGATAAGAAGAGACGTCAACACATCAGAATGACTGTTGAGATGTATATACATTTAACAGCTTTGTTATAATACTTTAGGAAAGTTTCAGATCAGACAAGGGTTTTAATCTCTCAGAGGGAAGTTTTCTCTCTGATACAAGTTGCGACATGTGATCTGACTGAAAGTTTAAAGTGTTCTTGCCAAGTATGACCTGTTCAACCCGACCCTGTTCTTACTTTCTATTCCTCTATTTTCTAAGAATAATCATAAAGACAGAACTGTGTAACGTCCAAGCTGCAGATTAAATTCCCTACGCTCAGCATTTTTATCAGACATGTTCTTCAGACTCAGCTTGATTATTTTAAGATTCATGTCACTTTCTCCTGTCTTCTCTATGGTAACCGAATGACGTCTATGAACCCGAGGAGGGATTAATCATCCATGTGATACGATGTATCAAATGTAACCACCCCTTTGATTGTATGATTTCTGTATTGTATAAAAAGCCCAGAATGAAGTTTCATCTTTGGAGCATGTTGTAATCTACTCTCCCCTTGCTGCAAGTAAAACTCTGAAAAGACTTTTGGTCTCTGAGTATATCTTGTGTCAGTAGATTTGGGAAGAACCAGAGCTAGAATTTTCTTGTGTATTGACTTTATTTTTTCTAGCAACAGAATCCTGACAATGACCTTTGGGGAAAATGTATTCACTGAGTATTTCATAATTGAAGGAGCTAGCATCTAGTGGCTGTAGGGAGTAGGCCTATTGCTTTTTTTTTTTTTCTTTTTGGGACTTCTGCATTGGCCTAACTTTTTATGAAGTCGATTGCAATAACTGAAATAAATGAAAAATAGAAACTTGACACAGGTGCTTACAAAAGTGACACTTGTGGTGACATCTTGCACTTAAGGTTGCAAAGATGCTTTCTTCCAGGTCTGTGTTTTTTACTTAAATGAGCCAGAGTGTGATCTATAATCTAGAACCATGACACATCTGACAGGTTAAAAATAAAAAAAATAAAAATACTGTGCAGCCATTAGTTGTGAAAGTACCTGTCACTGGCCAGTTGACTTTGTGGCCCCGTCTCCTCAGCTCCTCGGCTACCTCCTGGTCAACTCCCTCCTCCAAATTAACCAACCATTCATCACCTGTAAAGACATATTTCTTTTAATGCTTCACAAAAGTTTCACAAGATTCATACCTTGTATACAATTAATTTACAATATATTACATCGAATAGTTAATCTTACTAACAACCTACTATATATGGCTGAGAAAACATGCACTGGAGTTTCACTATATTTATTTTATTGTAAAGGCACTAAGAGACTATGTCTACCAAGCTGTTTAACATGACAGTATGCCATGTGACATAGAAAGCTGAATTCCTAATTCAATGAAGCAATTATAAGTTAATACAGAAAAAGTTTACGTCAACACATTCTGTACCAAGCTGTTTTTAATGTTTTGGGAAAAAAAAAAAAAACAAACACTGTAACAATGTTCTTTAGTTAATCAATAAAATCGATTATTTTTTAGATAACAGGCTGTTTAGTTCATTTTCAAGTGCACTAATCCAAAGCCACGTTATTTTTTATCATACAGACAAACTGAAAAAAATGAATGTCAATGTAATGTAATGTAAATGAAGCTTGAACTTGTTTGAAATGTGTGTACATGTGTTTCATTGGGATTTCATACATACTTTTGTGGTCGTACAGTACAAAGACTCTTGGTGCGTCCAGAGCTTGTTGAGGATTCATCCCAAACTCCACCATGTTCAACAAAACCTTAATACAAGAACAACAACCAGTCATCAGCATGCAAACAATCACATAGTAATTGTTAATCCTCAGTGTTAACCAGATCCACCAGGGGTACATTCAAGTCAGTTTATCTTTTATCTCTATCTACTTGTAACTAAAAACCAATAATAATCCACTAAACTAAACAAAATCATAAAGCAAACTTACAAATGACTTCTGAGGATTTTGGTTGGTGATTAATGAACAGTCTTCACTTTATCTGAAGGTTAATTTTCTGCACTTCACGTACTGCCTCTGTCTATTAGTTTTGATGACGACATACCTGGACGTGTCCCTGCGGTTGCATAAAAGCACCCATGACGCCGAGTGCAGCGAGGAGTTGTGGTTTTTGTGATTTGGTTTGCGAGCCAGTAAGGAGAGCAGGCATTATGGTGTGATATGGTCGTTTCCCCCCAGCAATGCAGTTGACGTGGTTACGACACAGAGAAAAGTTTGCACCACGATTCTGAGAAAGGAGAAAAAAAGAACCTTCATTGTGACATTATAATGATGCACACCAGATATCGACCTTTGAGTCTTGTTACTGAGTCCTGTGTTTTTATGTTTCAATGGTATTTGGAAGCATTCTGAAAATTCTGCTGTTGTAAATGGTGTTCTGTGAAAATAATATTCATCGCATGATTACAAGACTACAGTGGTATCTACATAAACACATACAGAGCACAAGCAAACCATTCATTCCTGCTCTTTGCCTTAGCGGTAGCATGCAAAACAGGATACTGAAATATTAAAATGGGAAACTTTTTTCATTCATGCAAGGTTTTACATGTGCTTTTTTTGTCTTACCCTCAGAAAACATAGATTTAACTCAAATTGTCATCAGGTGTTCCCACATGAATACGGGTGTATCGCTGAGTTTTTCAATGATGAATACACTGAGTATGTTTTTATTTATGGTAACTAGTATAGCTTTTACATATCATGTAGGGACACACTGAGAAAACCAGTTGAAAGTTCTAATGTGCTGCTTTCACAAATCCAAGGTATGTTGAAAGATATTTTAAATGTATCAGTTATCAATAATTTCTATCAATCACTTCAATAACTTTTTTACAGACTCATTTTGCATCTATCTTTAAAACCTATTGGTCTCTTGCATGCACACACACAAACACACAGTCTTTCTCACCTGTAGTGGGAATCCACAGTCTTTAGGGACCAGTCCGGTCCCAAAGTTCATGTAGATGCTGTTGACAAATGAACATGCGTTTCCCTGACTGTCAATCACACAGAAATAGACCGTGTCACTTCCAGTCATCTGGCCAGGATCCACTTTCTCCATGGCTCTACAGATACACACACACACACAAAGAAAACACATGGATAATAATTAAGCTCATGTGAGAGGTTTCCCTATAAACTTTGTTGCTTTAATTTTGTAGTTACTGGACATATTTGGAAAATATGACTAGACTAAGAAGAAAACTTGTGTTAGTAAAAAAATCTGTCAAAAGAAAATGACTAAGTAAAAATAATCAAAAACTCTTGTACAACAAATACTGACAGGAATATCAGAGTAAGGATGAAGGGGGATTTCTTGTCTCCCAGCACTTTTTAGCATTTACATCGGCCAGATTATTGCGGTGAAGTAAATATGAACTGTAATTTTCAGCACCTGATGTTTATTCTGAGCATGTAAACACAGAAACTGTGAGGAGGCTGGTTTGGACATGGTCCAGTAGTAAAGGTGTTCTGATCCTATGTTTGTGCCATTGGATTTATGTTTAATTATCTAAACTCCCTTCCCTGGTGTGTGCTGTTGCTTTACCTCCTGTCTTTGTTCCTCCTTTTATGTTGTTGCCTGCCCTGCCCTGCCCCACCTGTTTCCTGTGCTCATCAGTTTCCAGTTAAATAATCACACGGCCTGTCTTTTCTCTTTTCCATTTGACTTCAATGGCTTGAAGTCAAAGCCAAAATCAAAGTCAGCTTTATTGTGAATACCACAATCTGAACAGGACATGCCAAGAATTGAACTCAAATTACTCTCAGACCCTTGGTGCAAACAGTTAATATTAAATATACACTAAGTGGTTATAAAAGAAAATAAGGTAAAAGGTTAAAGTCAAGGATCAGGCTGCATCTGGAAGTTGCAGAACATTCAAAGGGATTGTAACCTTGTGCCATTATGGCTTCTTTGTGGTGAAACCAAATAAGTAAAAGAAACAGAAATGAGTTATATGTCTATGAGTGATGTCCAATGCAGTCACATACAATTCAGCCCAGCAATACAAAGTAATTACTGTTAGCAATATAAAGTCATGACTGTAAAATCTGCAACAACAGTGGGATTTAATACCACAGAATATGTTTGTGAGTCTGTGCATATGAATGCATCTGAACGCAATATTACGTTGTTTTATACTTTTATAGTCTGTTTGTCTATTTGTCTTATAACTGATAAGGACCTAAAGTTCAAAGTCTACAGGACACACCAGTAAACACACACTGTTGCCAAAATATACACCCACACAGCCCCACGCCCTGTGTATGTGAGGGATGAGACATGAAGGGATGGCTGTTAAGGTCAGGGGAAGTTAAAGTCTACAGTCCTATCTAAAGTCAACAGAGAATGACTGGTACACAGTGGTACTAGCAGATACACACACACACACACACACACACACACACACACACAGAAACACACACCTGTCCATGATGATGCGCTGTGCTCGCTGACGGCCGTAACACTTGTGCAGTAAGGTTTCCAAAGGGATGGTCTCATGGTCCGGGTCGCCCAGGTAACGCAGAGCATCTGTTTGTGCCAAACGTACAGCCTCTACCAGTACATGGATGTAGTCAGAGCTGTTATGGCCTACAGCTACACACACACATTGAAAGAGATTAGTGTCCATCAAATCCAACATGTTCCAGAGTTTGTGACCAATTTTCTTTTGTTTGTTTGGTTTTTTTTCTCATAAAAAACAATAAGAGGAAGAAACAAGAACAATTTCAGGCTGGTGTACACACCTGTATATATAATATGAATTTTATGGCAACACTATTCGCTATCTGCCCTTTTTTCCATTTTTTCTTATCTGACCTGAGTATCTGACAGAAGATATTTTAAGTTTAAGTTATTATGTTGGTTTTTTTAATGCATTCCATAGTGTGTTGGTCTTCCCTCTGCCTCAAGCAAAAGGTCCAATACTTTTTAGTATCCTTGTTTTATTTATTCCTTCAAGAAAACTTGTTGTTGATTCCTGCACTATGAAATCTCCCTGTTATACACTGTATGGTGTATAATCTGAATGACAAAGTCTAAAGTCTAAGTTTAAAGCCTAAGCTAACAGAGACACAGTGAAAGACCTTCCAGAAACCAAGCGTACAATAGCAAAAGGGGAGGTTCACTGACTTTCCATTAGCAGAATCACTTTTATGTTATATTGCTCAAAGACAGATTAGCTACATTTGCTAAAATAGCACACTGATCTTAACCCTAACCCTAACGTATAAACACATAACACTGGAACTATCTGAGTTATGTTACACAATAGGCTTTGTGGGGATGTTGCTGTACTACCAGTTTTAGTGAAATTTGTCTCAATCAGTCAGTCTCATACATTTGAGATTATCCATGAGACCCTGATGCCTCCCAGATGTACTTCTTCAGTGTCCCTGTGGTCACCTTTGAGTTGAGGAAAGTTCTCCAGGATGTTGAGCAGCAGCAGGGCAGCCAGGCCCTGACTGTTCGGAGGAGGCTCCCACAGACACACACCCTGAATACACAACAAAATCATTCAGTCTGCTGACCACCTAAATTTAATTCAGATATCATATGAGCATCTGCGGTTGCTAACCTTGTACTCCGTGCTTATGGGGGTAATGACCTCACTGTCATGGCTGCTGAGGTCGTCCAGGGTCATGACTCCTCCATTTTGGGTGATAACGTCAATGATGGCTTGGGCCACTCTGCCCTGGTAGAAAGCTGGTTTGCCCCGCTCACCAAGCTCCTGTTGAAAAATCAGTCGATGTCACAATGAATCTACTATTAAATCAATTAACCAATTAGAGAGTTATCTGTTTTCTGATTTAAAACCTCAGTGCAAAACACAAAAACGTGGTTAGCATGACGTAATGTGGCAGAAGTTCAATGTTTCAAAGGTTTGACCCCTGCTGTGTGTATCTACCAGTTCAATCAATGTTATCGAATGAATTGCAGGGTGTGTGATTTTGCTCCACACACCGTCATCGCTGAGGAATGACCGTTATGATGCCACGGAAACCACCCATCGGTGAGGCTGAGGTCACCGCTATTGTTTCTACTGTCTCAGGAACGTGAGTGTGTGTGTAGAGAGAGCTGTCATGGGCGTACTTGGCGGTTCTCCTGCATTATTGCATTACAAATGACTGTTTGATGTAATGATACAGCAGAGCATCAGTCATGCATACTTTGGCAGTGACACAAACAAGCAAGCACACACTCACACATGCACAGTGACCATAGCTCTATTGAATTCTCACTGACAGGAAAGAACAGAATGAGTGCGGTTTATAAATATTACATGAGCCGCACAGATATACACACACACAATCAGGTCCAGGGAAAGTTAAGAATTTGGGAAAAATATGGGCAGCTCACTTAAATTAGTATTAGCAGGTGGGTTTATTTATGACATAATTACACAACTTTAACACTTCCACTTTCATCCCTGCTTATTATACTTGTCCCTTCCCTATCATCCCTCTTTGATCTCCGCTCCTTTCACTCACCACTTTTCCTACCCTTGCACAATCTACATTCCTCCCTTCCTTCTATCTCCTTTGTTTTCCTTTCACATCAAGTCCAACACACTAATGGGTTCAGGGTTAATTGCCCAGAATGCTACTGGGTTCATCCAAGGTCCTTCCATATAGACGTCTATGTCAAGCTTAGAAAAACCAAAGACCAACACTGAACCAACACAGTGGTTCAACATTGTTCTGTTTCCTTTTAGTCTGAAAAAACAAGGGATGAAGAAAAAATGACCCAGTGCTTCTCACATGACCTATGAACATATGTTTGTTGTTTTCTGCATTCACATTTCAAGGATTTACCTTCAGGGTTTGGGCCAGGGCAGTGTTTTTGAATACTTGTCCACATTTGGGCGGATGACCATTAATGAGCAAGTCTCCACCTAGTTCCTTCCCAGCATCCCTCAAAGCAGCCACCCCGTTCGCCCAGTGGTGAGCTGCTACCTCGGCAACAGGAAACCCCACCTCTGCGAGCTCCACCGCCCCACTCAGCACCTCCTGCAAGGACAGCTGGGGAAACAGGCGAAGGAAACACATGCTTATTACAGGAAGCCTCTCTGAACAGGAAGGGTGAGTCATTGTTTTGAAAAATGTGGAGACCAAAACTGGTTCACAATTTCCTATGAGGGTTTTCCAGTGAGAGAGAAAAGTCTTTTGGATTATTCAATCTGTGAGAGTGAGAATCTTAAAGAGTTACCTTGGGTGTAGGTAACTAGATATGATACCATACTGAATATGCCTGATTACTTGACAACAAATTGTTCAGCTTTGGAAATATATATTGAAAATATTATTGTGATAACATTTTATTGGATTAAATAGTAAATATTTATTTCTTCCACTGAATGAAAGCACTCCCCTGCCTCCCCTAGGAGTTATTCAAATTTTCAATGACCTGCAGAAACTCAGATTGCCAAGTTACTGTAGCTTTGACCAAATAAAGACAACATCAAGAGTCCAGTGATGGTGTCTCACATCTTGACTGTATATTCTTGGTTTCCGAGGCAGGAATCCTTCCTCCAGATATGTCTGCGTGTGTTACTTCTGCATTGTTTACACTTAGGTGTTTATGTTATGTAAATGATTACATTATACAGCATTTTGGATACTTGTACATTGCTTAAAACACGTCTCCACACAGATACACAAGACAAACACACACATGCAAACCTTGTGACTTCCAAACAGCTGGACAGTATCACACCAGCATGCAGGGGCTCCCGGTACTGTCGCATTCAAAGCATCAAATGCGGAAGGGGGGGCCTCTGCGGTGTAACCACATCCTTCCAGGAAGTCCAGGGTCTGAGCTCGGGCTGAACGACCACTGAGGACACAAGGAGAGTCTCAGCTAATTACTGTGGAGGATGAGTGAGTGGTGGAGGGGCAAGAACAAAAGCAACAAAGAAGCCTCCACCTGCCATTAATCCCTCTGATCTCTCCAGTGTTTCCGCTGTAGAACAGGCAGAAGGCGTCTCCACCGGGGCCTGTGCTGGCCGGCTCTGTCACAGCCAGAGCTGCTGCTATGGCAACTGCAGCATCTGCAGCATTGCCACCACGCTTCAGGACATCTGGACACGAACATATACTCAGGACTGACAGACTGGTGTTAATGATCTATTACACTACAATAGGATTCCTACACTAAACGCATTTTCAACAGAGGATGTTGTTGATTCATGTGGATACATATGAAGTGCCTATTTCTACAGAGTGTTTTAGTTCCAGTAATTTATGAGTAGGCTATATTTAAACCTTCCTTCAATACAATGACTGCTCAGACGGTTCACACTTATCTACTTTTTGAGTTGGAATAAAGAAAACAGCATTTTCAGTGAAAATGTGTGAAACTTTGTTACTTTGAGGCGTCTTCCATCAGGATCTCCATGGCAACCGCTGTGCACTCACCCAGTCCCACAGAGGAGGCTAACTGCTGGCTGGACGCCACGCAGCCGTGTAAACACACCACGGGGGACCGACGAGAGGAGAAAGTGAAGTCGGTGCCCATCCCGACAAGTACCGACGACTAACTGCGCGAAAATCCAGATCAAAACGACGAGACAACGTTGAACCGTATTGGATTTGTAGCTTCTGATCGATTTCTCGGTTATCAGCGAGGGAAGTAGGCGTGAAAAGCTGATCGCAGATTACATCGATCACACAGAAGCTTTAGCAGCATAAAATAGCCTACTGTAGGTTCAAGTTTACCGAAAATAACCACATACAACTAAAATGATTTTTCAAAGATGTAGAAAAACTGTAAATAACTACCTTTCCACGGTTAATCTGCCACACCATAAAGTCCATTTAGTAATGGTTCCTGTTTACATTTTTTCCAAAAACCTTTATCCCTTCCCTGTGGGAAATTACCACTGATATAATCCTTGTGAAGGCTATTTAAAATAATCTGTGTTCAGGTTAAAAATTTAAAGTTTCAATTCTGCAGTCCTTATTTAACTTTAGTAAATTTGCATTGCCACTTCATTTCGAAGCCAGATGTAATGAAAATAGGATTATGAGAAAATGAGATACTTGAAATGTGAAATATTCTTCATGTGTCACTCTTGATTTAGTGTGAAATGGTGTGCCACTAAAACACTGATCACCACTCCCTACTGGAAAACTGCCAGCCGTGCGGTGGATTGGGTTCCACACAGGCTATAATATTGTTAAGGATTAAAGGAACATAAATAATGAAAAAAAAAAAAAGCTGAAAAAACAACTGAATCTCTGCCTAACTTTCACATTTGGAACAATTCTCTTTGCAGTTCAGGTTTATTTGTCATTTTACCAATCAAAACTATCGTAATAAAGTAATAAAGTGTTTTCAAGTGTCTAACAGCCTGACGGGAGAAGTTGTGATTTATTCTTGTAGCTTTGTACTTAAACCTACAATTTTCAAACTTCCTTAAAATCACTGAGACCTCACTTTTAATAAAATTGTTAAAAATGCCCATTTTGTTAAGTAGTACAAAGGGAGAAATTTTAATTTGGGTGTATGTGTTTGTCTTTTTGTCTTACAAAAACCAAATGAAGTTATAAACCTTTCAAATCAATGATTCCTTGATAGACTCTGTAAATTTCATGGAGAATAAATTAGAGACATGCAGAATGTGAATGTTTGAATATTATAACCACTTGACAGGTCCTATTAGTTAAACCTGTGCTTGACAGATTAACAGGCAGGGTTATAGTACAATAAAATTCTATTTGACAGCTCTACTGTGATAAATTAAAAACATGTTGCAGTTTTTTTTTTGTTTGTTTGTTTTTTTACATGTGTCAGCCTAGATCAAACCACAAAACATTCATACAAAATAGGATATACCCAGAACCCAACTGTGTTAGACAATCTCAGATAAAGAAGGCGTCTTTCTGGTTACTCACTGAACTTGTGGTAGGTACAGATCAGCCATTAGGGGCCCTGCTGTATCGACCAACTGTCTGTCACTTCCTCTTCAGTCATCGTGTACTCAAAACACATGGTAGAACATTAACCACTGAGACCACTGTGTCTTCACTGGTGTGTCTGTGTGCACACACAGGTATGTAATCCAACATTTAATGGCTCTCTGTGTGTTTGCATGTTGCCACGAGTGTGTGTGTGTGTGTGTGTGTGTGTGTGTGTGTGTGTGTGTGTGTGTGTGTGTGTGTGTGTGTGTGTGAAAGGAAGAGAGATCCTGCTGTATTACAGCTGGCTGATGTGAGTGGCTGAGACAGATGGGGGGCTATAAAGGCTCAAATGAAGCATCAACCATCCTCAGAAACGGGGCAGGTGAAGCAGACAGCATCAGTCAGTAAACTGACAGAGTTTCAAAGTGTGAGGAGAAACTGTGAGGAGGAAACTGCAGTTGGAGATAAACATAGGTCTAAGCAGGTGAAGTGTTATTTTTCCCTAGTATTCCAGTTTTTATTGTCTAACCAGTTGGAGTGGACATAGACTGGACTTAAATTCTTAACTTGACAATATCTTTCAGGGAGTTAAACTGAAGTGAACTGAAGTTATTATTGCCAGAAGCAGGTGAAGCATCAGTGTCAGAATGTGTTCAGGCGGCTTTGCCAAATGTCTGGGGATCAGTCTGATACCTCTGATGATCGTATGTGTGCTGTGCAACATTCTGCTCTTCTTCCCCGGTGGAAATTCTGTGCCAAAGGAGCATATTACAGAACAGGTCTGGTACTTTGGAGGCATTCTAGGATCTGGAGTGCTGGTGAGTGCATTAGTGCAATATAACATTGTTTTTGCTTTGTTTTTATTAAATGAAAATACAAATTACAAAAAGGAAAAATGCAGCACGTGAATTTCCAAATTCCCCTTAAGGGTCAATAAATTTTTCTGATTTAGATTCTGATATAATGATGATGATGATGATGATGATGATGATGATGATACGGTCTCTTGAGACTTATGTTCATATTAGTGTTATTATCAGTATTGATTAATCTGGATTATCTGGACTGGCTGTCTGTTCTATGATGTGTCAGAAAGTTGTGAAAAATGTTCATCATAACACACTAGTGCTAACTTGGATGCCCACAACATGCTTCTTTTGTTTAGAGTCCCAATCTTAATATATGTAATGTAATGTAAGTAGTTTACATTGTACATTTGTATATATCTTTCAGATGGGTGGAAAAAAGGCAAATGGTCAGAGTTAAGTTTTGAAGTTGTTAGATCAATGCTGAAGTACTGTATTAATCCCAAGGAGAAATTGAAAGAGGGAGTTAATAAAATAAGTCTTTAAAATAAAGCTAGTTCAGTGTAGTAAAATATATCATAATAATAACTATATATTAGATAATAATATATATGTATATATATATATATGTAGTATTACATATTAAAAAATGAGCAGTGTAAAGCTATTGTGTTTAGACATTTTATGCTTAATTACACTTAATAGTATCTTCCAAGTAATCATAATGTTATATTTGCAGAAAAAAATTACAATGCAGATAAAATATGTTGTAACTTTGAATAATGACCAGACCAGGAAGTTGTTACATAATACTGTATATCTTGATGATCATGGTGATACATCAAGAGCAGTTAAATTTCCTCCTGTACACAGTAAAGGAGCAAATAATCCATCCATCACCTGTTTTACTCTGTGTGTGTGTGTGTGTGTGTGTGTGTGTGTGTGTGTGTGTGTGTGTGTGTGTGTGTGTGCGTGTG
>OOFC01033353.1:0-11911 GCA_900323345.1 Pseudochromis fuscus | reverse complement strand
TGTGTGTGTGTGTGCGTGTGTGCGTGTGTGTGTCACTTGGGGTGTGTTTGGGCATCAAGATGATCTTCCCAGCTCTGGTCTTCCTGGGCCTGAAAAACAATGACTGCTGCGGTTGCTGTGGCAATGAAAGCTGTGGGCGGAGATTTGCGGTGAGGAGATGTTTTAGTGTTCAACTTCTTCCCATAATGAAATGATTATTTACAGCAGTGGATGCAGACTAGACTCACAGGACAGGATGATTGAAATTGATAGAATAGATCTATATAGATATAGATAGTATAGAACTGATAATAGATTGAGTCCCTGATTCAAGTCTGCAGAAACTAGTGTTTTATTTAGATGAGGAAAAGATGTCACTCAGCAGTCAACATTTAAGCTCCCATGTAACCCTGTGCTTTCAGTATTGCTGGTCAGTATTGCATAATTGCCACCTATAACATAATGTAAATGATGAAGATTTGTTATTATAAATTCCTTTTCAATTTGATTAAGAAAAGGGAAATTTGGCTTTTAAAAAAATCTAATCTGAGTGGAAACTGGTAGTAGTTACAGTATATATATATATATATGTGAGCTATTAGTATAGAAGGCCAGTAGCTTTTTAGATTGTTCCACGCTTTCATCTTTTATTGATTATTATTGTTACTGCAAAAAATGCAACTTTCTTCTTCTATTCTGTTATTTTGTTTTGGGTTTTTTTGCATTTGAAAACATGAATGATGAGTCTCGCTAATAACCAAAGAGGTCACGCATTAAGGCTTGCAACTGCTCTGTATTGACAACTTCTACCAGGTGATATATTACTGCATGTCACCTGTTAACTGTAGGGTATAATCACCCTGAGTATATAATGGAAAACAAACACGGTGGCACTATGTACACACCCTCTATAATTTACACAGCAATAAATGTGAAAACACACACACACACCTTTCAATGTGAGTTCAGTCACTGTAAAAAGACATTTGAGTTTCACATGAGTTTTTAACACAGGGCTGGTATTGTGCTGCATTAGTCAAACGTAGGCTGCTGATCAATATTTCAGGAATGTGTAGGTGTGTGAGTGTGAGCAAAGGCTCGGCAAACAAAACGTCTGCCAGATCACACACATATTCACACCATCTCAGTTGCTCTGTGTTGGCGGTGGTCATGACCCTGAGCCTGGTCTCTGCACACCCAGAGAATAATGTCATTGTTGTCATTGTTTAAGGAGCTAGAAGCGTCATTGCTGAATGTATTGATTCCCAGTTTGAGTAACTGTTCTTCTCTTCTCCCCACTTTTTTTCTCAATAGATGCTCAGCTCTATACTGTTTGCTGGTGTTGGTGTAGCAGGGGCTGGTTACTCTGTTATAGTGTCTTCGGTGGCCATCAACCGAGGACCTCTGTGTGAGACTCTTAATACAACAGCAAACGCAACAGCAAATGCAACGGTTTGGGAATATCCCTTCTCAGATGGGTGAGACAAGTATAAGTGCAAAAACTACAAAATAATGTCTGTAATGATGGGCATGCAGTTTAAAACTAAAAACGCTGTGGGTGTATTCATGAAGGCTTCTACAATGTAAAGACTTTAAGGTTGAAATGCAATTTAATGCAACTTACTTCCTGTGATATTAATCCTTTTGGTGTTATAAACTTGTATTATTTTTTTCATCCTGTGCAGACAAGGTGCATGTTCTAAACTGAATTTGTGCTTCGTAAAGTTATCACAAACAAATTGCTAAGTGATAATACATAAATGCACAGAAAGGGAAGAAAGGAGGGGTTAAATTGGCCCCTGTGACGATGCCTCGTAGGAGTCCTTGTTCAGTCTTCCTTGTGTGTGTTGCAGGTACTGAGTGGAGAGTTTGTTGGTGTTGAGCTACCATAGAAAAAAGATGAAAAAAACATGATTAAGTAGGCTTCAAGAGGAGGAATATTTAGGGGTGTGGTTGGTTTGATTGACAGTTCTGGTCTCCAGTGATTAACAAGTGGTGGTTTGGAGGCTCAATGAACTCCAATTTCATACACAGTTAACAGTATCTGTGGGTTCAAGGGTCAGCCCTGCCCCCTGACTCCTCCCTTCATATCTAAATATGGTCACTTCAGCATCCGAAAAATCATCATGGCCACATTAAAAGGCAAAACTCCTGGTGTCAAAATGCTAGTCCACAAACCAGTGGGTGATGTCAGCTGACTTTCAGTCTATGTGATCTACACCTGGGCCCCGTGTGCTCTGCCTCTGAAGGTTTCCCTCTTCACAGCCAGGGTCTCACTCTCACTGGGACAGGAGATCCTGGGCTGACAGCCAGCACATTGTTTTTCCCTTTCATTTCTATTTGTGTCAATAAATTACTTCACTTCCTTACCAAAACTCATGTATCTCCTTGTTCTTATTGCAGCCTTTGAGCTGGGCTGTGACATCCTATAGCTCATTATTTCTAAACTGTTAATCCAGGTCTACTACATAAGTTATTGTGAACACTTTTCATATAGGCTACTTCTCAATAATTAATCTATTTAACAAATTTAAGTGTCTCCAGATTAAAATTTTGGTCTCTCTTTTTGAACATTCACTTCCAGAAACTACCTGTCTGACAGAAGTCTCCAGGATGAGTGCATAGCACCAGAGGGTGTGGTACACTGGCATCTGTCTCTGTTCTCCGTGCTGCTGGTCATGGGTTTAATCCAGATGGCGCTGTGTGCCGTGCAGGTGATAAACGGCCTGCTGGGAGCTCTGTGTGGAGACTGCTGTGGCTGCTGTGGAGGGGTCAGTATCAAGTCTGACAAGAGCTGAAGTCACTTTAGTTTGGCATTGTTACAAGATGAATGGGGTACAATGGATTGCAGGTTTACTTTTTTCTGCTAATAAAGACTTTATTTTCATTAAACCTTTGCTTAGTTAAATGGAGAAAACAAAGAAGATCACGACAAAGTAAAATAGGACATTTTAAAAAATTATAAGAAAGGATTAAATCAAAACACAAAACACTGTTAATGTCCAGGGAATTGAAGCATCTATATTCTTTCTTTTTGACCATTAGAAAGTAAATATTTATATAAATCTATATGAATATTGATCTTTCAGTTATAGATTTTGTAAGTTGAAGTTATCTGTTGGTAACTTATCAACCAGATGAATTATGTAACTTTTTATAGGTTGTGGATTAGTGTTAGTAAAACATGTAAATGTTAATGATGTTTGTCTTTCAGAGTGATGGAGCCGTCTGAGCCCTCCTGTGACTGAAGGCAGCTGTGTTTCCTGTATTTATTCTGTTTTTAGAGGACAAGTTTCCTGCTTTTAAACTACATGCAGCAACATTACGTTTCTTAATAAGAGTTATTTGGTTACACTGTATGAATGATCTAAAAACACTGTAGAAATGACAGAGATTTTTAAGGATTTGCTGTTTACTCTTCAACATATTATTAAAACTGAATGTGCTTCTGCTGCATCTATTCTCTGCTAACCAACACTAACCACTGTAATCTTCTGCTGTTATCAGACATTTGTGTTATTTTTGTCCATGTAGTTATATCGCTTTAAATTAATAAACACAGACAATAATTTTTTTAGATAGGTATAGATTGAGACCAAGAGACAAGATAAGACTATTGACTTCAATACTTTTTTCTTGTGTAAACAAAATCAAACAAAGGTGGTAACTCTTTCAAAGACTGAATTTCTCTTTTAGAGAGGTGATTTTCTGTTGTAAGAGCGCCCCCCATTGGAGGGGGGTCAATGGTGTCACTGAATGATTCAAGGTGATTAAATTTAAGTTTGTGGATTGGGATTTTTGGCAACTTAAATTGCTTATTATGGACATTTTACTTTGTCTTTGGCACACAGTTGTGTGTCTTTTCAGACAGCTCTCACTTGACTAATGTCTCAATAAAGTTTATCTTTCTGTAAGCCGTGCTGTTCTATGGGTTTACTAAATAACAAGTCGTTGGTAATAACCTCTGCTAGCAGCAGTTAAAGCATAATCAGGTTTTGGCACAGCAGAGGAAGAAGTACGTTATGGACTGTTATAAATGGACCTAGCCTTGCTTTACACACTGAAAATTATTTCCTGTGGCCCCTATTTGTTTCTTTTGTTATAAGCAGAGAAAGAAAGAGATGGTTGTTGTACTTTTTCATTTGACAAACTATTATCATAAGTAAGACATTATTTTAAAAACTGAATGCCACACTACATGGAAAGGCTGCCAATGAAAAAACTTTGTAAATGGGAAAAGATGGACATATCATACAGTTTAAAAAATATATTGTAAAGCATTAGAAAGCTTTACAGCAGCTATTTGGATTATATTTATATCTGATTAGCCTACTTTTAGGAGAGCAAAAGAAGAAGATAATAGACTCTGAATTTCACTGGACCTATAACAGTTTTTTTGTGCTTTCAAATTTAAGTTCTTTATGTTTTGGGTCCAATCTGCTGTCATATATTTCTGAAAAACAACTGACAAACTTGAGACTGTATTAACTATGGCAGTTGTTTCAAAAGAGATTTCTTTGAAACCCCATTTATATAACCATATAATATATCAAAAACACAACTTTCTCTGGAGGCAGGAATATTTCACAAGACTAGTGGTTAACACTTTAAAGTAATGTTAAGTAATGATAACAACGACGACGACGACGACGATGATGATGATGGAGGCGAAGAACATAGTATTTATTCTGCATTTATTTATTTTGAGTCTGCTCAACCTTACAATTGTGGTTTATAGATATATTTGATTTATTTATACATTATAGACATATATTATATTGTATATCAAGCTAAAGTGTAAGTGTGTGAAAGTTTAGTTTAATTCAGGGTTTCTCTATCAGGTGTGTTGGAAGAGGGACACATCAAAAACATGCAGGGTAGTGGTCCCCGAGGACCGGAATTGAGAAACCCTGGTTTAATTATTACCATTCACATTCTATTTCAGGGCGGTCCTCGAGAGCCGATATCCTGCATGTTTTAGATGTGTCCCTCTTCCAACACACCTGATTCTAATGACCAGGATCGTTATCAGGCTTCTGCAGAGCTTGATGATGAGTTGGTCATTTGAATCAGGTGTGTTGGAAGAGAGACACATCTAAAACATGCAGGATAGCTGCTCTCGAGGACCAGGATTGCAGACCCCTGTTCTGGTTTATTCAGGAACAACAATCGTGTACTAAACGATGTGCTCATTCGTCAGTCCAACTAATCGATTATAGAGCGTCATACAAGAAATTAACAAACACACACAAAAAAAACAAGTGTCAAACAAGTTATTTACAATATTTACATTTTAATGAAAAAGTTTTACTTAATGTTGAATCATCAATACCTTTTATATTTTCGGCTGGCTTGTTTCAGGATGCCGTGTTGTTGTGAAACTAAAGTTCCACCTCTCGGCGAACACGGAAGGAATACACTGCGGACAAACGTGTTAGGTTAAATCACTACTCGTTGACCCTGGAGAAAAATAACTTCCAAGTATGAAGTTTTCCATGTGAAACAAAGGTAACGGAATGTCTGCATGTCAGAGAGGTAGTTTCACAGCTTCACTGAGGAGGAACGAGCTTCAGCTGTTAGCTATTAGCTGTTAGCTCAGTAACGTTGTTGTTTTGCCTTTTGTGTCACATGCAATTCGGTCTCTGCTGTGCTAAAAAAGCACCAACAGTCTTGGAATTTCTCCATAAATTGCACATTTTTCTAGTTCATACTTGGTGCATTTTCATATTTGTTCGATCGATCTGGCGATAGAAACCTGATCTGCAGTCATATTTATTTAACTTTCACCGGGATTAGTATCTCACCATTGATCATCGTCCTTGATGATGCTTTACTGATTATATTTGAGTTTTTCACAATTATTTTCTGTATGTTTGTCTGATTTATCGCCGACAATGGCCAGACAAGAAGGCACTATATAAAAGTTTTCAGTGATGAGTCCTTAATTCAGTCAGTATTAGATTGTATTCTTGAATTTATGTTCTTATTTAAACTTTTTGGGCCTTCATCATGTGTTTTTGTTTCTCCCTTCTTAACCGACCTCTGTTTTATTTTTTATTAGATGCTCTCTCTTATACTAAGAAGAAGCACCTTTGCAACCCAGAAGGTAACACACATCAACTACTCCAAGAGCTGCTACTCATATTTTTTAATAATTTATTATTATTATTATTATTATTATTATTATTATTATCATTATTGTTATTATTATTTTTGTTGAATAAAAGTTTAAATTTCTTTTTAAGGTCTTGCATTGGGCACAACCGTCACAAAGATGCTGGACATCCGCTTCAGATGGTGGATCTGTCTTCTGCTGGGCCTCATCAACTAGACTCCTGTCTACAGAAAGGGACACTGGACAAGCAAAACCTCTGTCTGTCCTTGGTTTTAGGAGGACAGAGCTCTTCCAGAAGACCCAAACTCACAATGCTTTATATTTAGCAAAGAACCAACATTTTCACTCTTCTGCTGTGAGGTTGAAGAAACGAGCAAAGCCTGAACCTCCTCCCAGAGAGCTGGATTTGCTGCGCTATGACATGAAGCATCTGTGGGAAGGTCCCAAACCTGCTCTCTACTTGGGATTTTCAGGGCTGATCCCTTTTGTCTTCCCCACATTGTTCATGGGCGTCACTGAGAACTACTACCCTGAGTTAGCTTATGCACAAGTAGCTTATGCCGCCTCCATCATTTCTTTCCTGGGTGGAGCCCGATGGGGATTCGCGCTTCCTGAGAGCAGCCCGGCCAAACCTGACTGGATAAACCTGGCCAACAGCGTGGTTCCCTCCCTGTTTGCCTGGATGACAATGCTGATGAGCGACAAGATTGTTTCTGCAGGCGCCATGGTTATCATAGGATTAGGAATCTCACTGCACTATGATCTGTCTTTGCTTCCCACTTATCCCAGCTGGTTCAAAGCCCTGCGTGCCATCCTGACCATTGTGGCATTTTTGTCTCTTCTTGGTACACTCGTAATATATGGTTCATTCCCCGAAAAGAAACTTTTCTGAGGTTGGTGATGGTTGGCTGGACAGGGAAATTCGACGTTGGCCCACATCTTTATTAGAGTGATCCAGCTTTAATGTTCTTCTTGATATTAGGGTTTTAAAATATGAACATGGATATATAATTTGTCACAGTATTCAAGGGACATTAGTATTGTTAATTTTTACTACCACCAGGAGCCAGCAAGCTTGAGGATATTTATGTCTTGCACTGTAAAAGGAAAATAATAAAATGGACTGAAATTGAAACAAGTTCAGACTTAATACTTATTCGTTAAAAGTATTGAAAGCATGATTTGTAACTAAGGATAATCATTTATGTTATGGCACTGTCTGTTTTTCTTTTATTATAAGTGATCAAAAGCAGAATTCAATTCAGGTTAAGGAAGAGTAAAAATATAATAAACTACATCCAACAAATCTTTGATAAAATGAATATAATTTCTCATTTGTCTACAAGTTCTGAGTTAAATGAATGTCACAGTTCTATATTAGTTATTTTCTCTTTGTTCTACAAATTAGTAGATTCAGTCACTGTGTCCTTGTGCGAGGCCAGGATCTGACAGCTAAAGTCAGCAGCACTGACATCACTGGGGCAAAGTTATGTAATAAGATCTAAACTGGAGTAATCTGTATTTAAAGACTCAGAGGTCAAATGCAAATCAAGTGATACACAAGGTTCCAGTGAAAGTCTGATCAGTTCAGAATATGTGAGGAATTAAACTAATTGATTAAGATGTTATTACATCTTGAAATTAAATGCACTCACATCTTCTCACATTTGTATTCAAATGTTTTTATTCATGTAAACACCAGCATCTATTACCCAAATATTGCAAAGAAAGGCAAGAAAATAAAGGGAGAGTGCAGAAGTCCACAGATAACTGAGAGAAAAAAACACATAAGGCACATTTCTCCTCCAACCTCACATAAGAGGTGCAATAAGAACTTTGTGGAACAAACTGATGAAATCCATTCCCGAAAGGACATGTCTGTCTCAAAAACATAACAAAACCCAAATGACCAATGTGTACATACAGTATTGCACTTTAAATGTTTCCTCAGATTTCTTTGTGAAACAGCTCCACACTCCCATCTTACACAATATTCTGGGAGATGGTATCAAGCTGTGAGATAATGTGACTTTTCAACTTGTGATCTGATTATTTTGATAAAAGAATGGAAAAAAAGGAACAACAATATAGATATCTTGGACTTCCAAGATAAAAAAAATGGTAGGATAAGGTGCTTTTTGGTCAAATATTAAAGGAACTTGTGACACATTTTTAGTAAAAGTGCCAGAACAGGATCGTGGTGTAAAACAATGGCAGTTCTACTCAAATCAGCAATTAAACCAAAGAAAAATTAATCTAAAGTGTTTTTTAGTTTTCAAAAGTGAAAGTCACTGAACCTAAAGTGTGTCCTGAGATTGTCAGCACACTTAAAGCTGTAGGTTGAGCCTGACACTGAAACGTACATGTGGAAACCTTGTAGATGTCTCACTATCAGCCCTTTGTTGAGGCTGCAGGATTTTTTTTAATACTCTTTATTACTTACAGTGGCTCAGTAATTTAGCCTGCAATATCTTTAACATCTACAAAGTTTTCATCTGCAGCAGTTTGAGTCTGGACTTTGGTGACCTAGAAGTAAACTGTTTTCATATGCCAAAAGAAAAAAGGGAAGTGTTTTCAAATTTATCAACAACAAAAAAAGATTCCCACCCATCTTCTCGCACTCTCAAGGACACAATAACCCTGCTGCCTACTTTTGAATCCCCAGGCCGGACCGCATGTACTCATACACCACGTAGCTGATGCTGACAGCTGGTATGACCTTCATGAAATTGGGCAGGATGCCACGGTAAAGTCCAAAGAATCCATCCTTTTCCACAATCTTCTTCACCATCAGGTTCATCGGCAGCTGCTCTGCGCCCTCGACAGAAGCTGAGAAGAGGAGAGTTCAAGTCAGACAATAAAGGGAAACTGAGATTTGTCTTATCTCCATGAATGTACATTTTTATTTTATATTATCACTGACTAAAATTGAGGGATTTCCAGCTAAATACTACAATTTCTAAATCAATATCCATTTCTCTGAGGTGAATGAGGTTTGGTTCACCATACCTTGCGCTTGCATCCGGGTGCGGATCAGAGCCAGGGGGTAGCTGGCCAGTTGTCCACAGGTGCTGGAGAGGGTACCACAACCCAGCAGCACCAGAACACCTGGGTTAGCTGTGTCTTTGGCGTAGTGAGACAACCAGAGGTTCTTCAGAGTCTAGGGAGGATTATATGGATGTGTGTGTGAGGGAGGAGTTTCAGTTGAACAAAAGCGCACGGTGACATTTATAGACAAAGATGGTGTTGACAAGGTGCTTTATCTGGATCTATGTAAAAATTTTCCATGTGTTAATAATTCATCACCTCATACACTGCCAGATCAATTCCAGCATAGGGGATGATGCCCAGAATATTGGGGATGTAGCCCTTGTAAAACGCCTTCACACCTTCGTTCTGCAGGATTTTCTTGGCACAGTCAAACATTCCTGAGTACTGTCCGGTTTTCCTCAGGCACAGACGGGTTTTCATCACCTTAACAGACAAAGATTATTCGTAAGGATGTTCTACTGCAGGCAGCACTGCAGGTTACACTGTGTGACAGCCACCAGTAGAGGTCCAACAGTAAGGACGGCAGTAAGGGCAGCTGCCTGATTCAATCCAACAATCACTAATCATTCTTCTTTGACACTTCCTTACTGTATAGCTCCCGCTCTCTTTTGTGTTTTCTATGAACTTCACATGTATTACCCTAGTTAGTCTGTATATAGACAAATCTTGGAAAAATTTGAGAGATAGATCGGGATCTGAATTTACTGTCTGTCCCCAAACATGGATTATGCTACAGGAGTGGTTTGAGAAATTTTTTTGAGTATTTTGACATAATTTTTTCATTGTGCTGGTTATTGTTTACAGTACTAACAACCGTTGCATAAATATAACTGCACACTGCTTAGAGGAAACTATTACAACTTATTTAGGGAGAAAATATATCTTATGTTAAACACAATTCAGGTAGACCAAGCAATTAGAGGAAATTTTTGTGTTTAAAAAAAAAAAAAAAAAATCCTGATTTTATTTCTCAAAAATGCAACAAATTGTAGACCAGGGGTAGCCAACTCCGGTCCTCGAGGGCCCCTATCCGGCATGTTTCAGATGTTTCCCTCTTCCTACACACCTGATTAAATTGTTCAGTTCACCATCAAGCTCCGCAGAAGCCTGATAACGATCGTGATCATTTGAATCAGGTGTGTTGGAAGAGAGACACATCTAAAACGTGCAGGATAGGGGCCCTTGAGGACCAGGGTTGGCTACCCCTGCTGTAGACACTGCACATGCTATGGAAACAGTACATGTCTTCCTCATGTTGAAGGTTGTCTGTCTGCCTTAGGGATCGGGATCTTATTTCTAAATCAGGTAGCACATGTGTGTGCACAATTCCTTATTTAATATCTTTTTATTTACATTCATTCCCCATTTCCTGCTGGCTCTAGAGCAGGGTGCTTCAATTCGTGCCATGGAGGCCGAGTCACTGCAGGTTTTCTTTCCAGCCGGTCTCGAACGCAGGTGATTTTAATGATCAACACCTCCTTCAGTTTGAGGGAAGGAGCTCATCAGTGAGATCAGCTGCTGAAGAGATGGTTGGAAACAAAACCTGCAGGGTCTCAGCTCTCCATGGCACAAGTTGAAGACCTCTGCTCTAGAGCATCAACCAAAGAATCACACTTCATTCAATATATTTAAAAAAAAAAATTCTTGCTCAAGCACTTAGTTTTCTCTACAAAAGCTTAGAAAATGACACCTCTTCACACCTATTTGTTGTGTTCTACAGTCTGTGGTGTCTGTAAAGATCAAACCAATGAAGGGTTGTGCGCTTCAAGTGTGTGTGCTCTTCAAACTAGACCAGGGGTGGGCAATCCTGGTCCTTGAGGGCTGCTATCCTGCATGTTTTAGATGTGTCCCTCTTCCAACACACCTGATTCAAATGATCAGGATTGTTAGGAGGCTTCTGCAGAGCTTGATGATGAGCTAATCATTTGAACCAGTTGTGTTGGAAGAGGGACACATCTAAAACATGCAGGATAGTGGCCCTGAGGACCAGGATTGCCCACCCCTGAACTAGACTTCCACTCACCTCCATGGGGTAGATGGCAGTTTGTGCAGTGGCTCCAGCCAGAGAGCCTGCCATGAACCTCTCATGGGTCTTGACCTTCCCTGGTTCACTGGACAGCAGCTTCTTATACTGA
This sequence comes from Pseudochromis fuscus, assembly GCA_900323345.1. NCBI lineage: Eukaryota > Metazoa > Chordata > Actinopteri > Pseudochromidae > Pseudochromis > Pseudochromis fuscus. The sequence goes on along the minus strand of OOFC01033353.1, from coordinate 631 downwards.
TGAAAGACAGGGACACAGGAGCATGAAAACTCAACAACTACTGAGGATCATTATCAGGAACAAAAACACTGTGGGTGTCAGAGGCTAAGGTATTTGGATCTTTGAGCATCCAACAGCGACATGCTAGAGGTTTAATTCTGGAATCTGTTTGGAGAGGCTGAAAAGTATGTACCTGCTCATAAGCCATGAATTTAAGAGCTGTCTCAGGGGCAATCTTCAGGACGTTAATACCATTTCCTCTCCACAAAGACGTCAAGCCTCCTTCATTTAACATCAGCTTAAAACCTCCCACCAGGTTGATTTGGTTGGACTTGGAAGCATGCACCTGTAAAGAAAAGACTCGTCATCAGTCATAACCACAACCATAGAGACAGCGATTAACATACAGAAAATATGGTTGGGAATAATTTTGCCAAAATGAATATGAGAGCTGAAAAAGCACAGAATTAGCTTTGAATTTAAAAATAAAAACTGATAACATTACGAGCTTACTCCACAGCATATTACAACACATACCACCACTGCTCTGTGGATCTGATCATTCGAGGCATTAATAAAAATCTAATTTATGAAAAAACAGCAGCAACATAAACAAAAGACATTGTATAAAAAATAAAATAAATTCTGACCC
>OOFC01033350.1:0-16752 GCA_900323345.1 Pseudochromis fuscus | reverse complement strand
GGAGTTTGCGTTGGAGCATCCATATCAGCTTCTGCTTGTACTTGTCGGTATGTTCTGTGGTGGGATACAGTTACAGAACAGGCTGGCGAGGTGTCAACATGATCTCCAGAGATCTGAGAGCCTTAGTCACATCACTTAGGAGGCATTAAGCGCTCGAGGTGTGCGAGTGGGGTAAAGGCGGCGGGCGAGTTTTTGGAGTTTTTTTTTTTCCCCCTGCGCATGTGCTCGTACATGCACATGTGTCACTTTGAGAACAAAGCCTGACGCTCAGGAGATGAAAGCTGAAGGGAAAGACCAAACTAATCAAAGCTGACAAGGCAGCTGGCTGGATTTTAAACCCTTTCTAATGCAGAGTCACACGGCTGCATCGCTTAATCACTCACCCTGGCTCCAGTGCGCACACACACACAAACACACACGCACATGCACACGCACAGAGGAGGGTGCAGTGTGTCAGCACAAGGAAACAGAAAGGAAAAAGGAGGGTAAAAAAAACTCTTACATGGCAGTGAGTCAAACAGGTGTACGGGGGAGAGGCTTGTCTGGCGGCATGTAGAGGGATTTTAAAGGAGCTTTTTAACATTGGGGGGAAAAACAGAGACAAATTGGAACACAGATGCTGCCGTTACTGCAAACAGACCGGGCTAATGCAATTACCCAGAATGCCTTGTGAGAGTGGCGTATTGCTGTAAAGACACTTTATTTGTCAGTCACGAGCCTGTTATTATCCCGGGGCCTGTTATTACCCATACTCCTTTGGGATCAAAGGCTTACAGTTAAGAAAAAAGGAAACAATCGTTTTTTTTTTCCTTGACTGTTTGAAAACCCTCTGGAGAGACAGTCGGACCCTCAACATTCCTCATTTGAGAATGAGCTAATAGTAGTTTGGTTTTTCTTTGAATATTTTTCTGCTTTTGTCTGAGTGGGAAATTTCGGTGCATTGATCTTTCTCTCCCCCCTTTTTAACAAAATGTTGCATCTGAATTATTGAACTATCGGTAGCAGACTGATGGGGCAAGGCGACTGGGTGTTTTCTTGTTGTTTTTAAAAAAGAAGTGGCAGAGTAAATGGATCTACCTGGCAATCGTCTAGGCACGTCACTGATGGCAGGCAGGCCCGTGCCTCGGCTGGAGGAGAGGGGGGTGGTGGAGTGGACTGAGGGGGACGCCATGGGACTCAGGTAGGACGGATACGTCTGTTCATATGACCAAGGAGGAGAGGACTGGGACTGACGAGGGTCTGATGGGGGAAAAAAATGGAGCGAGGGAGGGAAAGAGAAAAGGAAGGATGGAAGAAGAAAAGGAGCCCAGAAATACATATAAAGAGAAAAAACAGACAGGAAAAGAAATAAAAAATAATTACCAGTGGCCCATCAGCTTGTTGCTCTTTTATCCTAAAATTCGACAGTAACATTCACAACAACTGCAGACATTATTAGTGTATTTGTTTCTCTGTGCTTGTGTTTCGGGGTAAGTATCAGTTGGGCACGTTATGCAACATCCTCCATAATGACACATCTAATGTTTACCTTCGAAGAGAAGACCTTCCTGTTTGCCTTATAAAACACTGTGCTCGCACAGAGAGCCTCGCTGGCACTCACCCAGGGTGTAAACACACCAGCAGACAACCACACTACACTTCATCATTGTGTCTGTGCAGCAACACAACGACAGCACATGCAAGCTGATTGAGAGTGAACTTCATCTCATTTATCTGCTACAATTGTGCATTATGATGAAACTTCTGGTGTAATCTGCAGTAAGTACGTCTGCAGTTGTCGGGAGGTGCGTGGAAACACTGCAGAGCTGCTCTGCTAATTGAAGTAGGAATTAATATTTCATCATCAATTACATCCACTTCAGTTCCCTGCAGTGTCTGAGATGTGCTGTGGTTGAGAGTGTAGGAAAACTTCTTAGCGAGCGAGCTGAGAGGTCCAACAGTTAGCTAAAAAACAACTGAAATATGATCTTAAAATCATAAATAAATGGTTTAAATGGTTTGAATGATAATCAAAAGTCATTCATTGTGAAAATAGTTGGACTAGAAAGCTTAATGTATAGATATAGCTGAAAATTAATGGTTGGTCAACTTTTAATATTTATTAAAAATCACAAAACCAACCTGTTGAATTGTACAAACAAATCATTTATTTTATACTGTTATTGTAATGTTATAAAGAGATACTAATGGGGTCTACCCAACAAAAACACATATCAACCTCGGCCTGTTTGCACCTGAGGAACCATTTGGTCTCACAAAAACTTCCTCCTGGTTTACAGTACTTGTTGCCACACAGCCACGCTGTTCAACCATGCCTCAAATGATCCACTAAGTAGCGGCACGGAGCCAATGCCAGAGATTAACTAAGAGCTAAATGACGATCCTCCAGAGGTGTGGGCGATCGGGTGGCAGCCAGGTCCCAACCGTGCGAGATGGTGTTTCCTTCTATCATGCAGATTGATGGAGTGATGGGGCAGAGGAAGACAAGATGATCTCAGAGGGAAGGTAACACATTGCGATGGGCTTTTATTGCACAACCTGTGATGTCGCCCCCATGTGTGGCTCCAGCTTGAGTTTGATATTTCATCTGATATAGTATTAAACTGTGGGAAATAAATTTGCTTTAAATTCTAAGAATATATTTCTGATCAATCACTAAACCTTTAACACTGTTCCCACATATTTTAAATTTCCTATTGTCATGTATCAGTATTGTTTCTATTTTCTATTTTTAATCATTTTATGGCACGACACCTCTTACAGATTTTTAATTTTAATAGTTGCAAATGTGTGTGCACTAGAAAGATTGTGTATTTAAAACTTCAAACGATGCAGGACACCATATAATCCCAGAGGTCCAGACCAGCAACAAACCAGTGAGCTAACAGAGAACCAGCTTTTTGATCAGTGAGCCTTCAGGACGGTGGATTCTGGTTGTGGTGCCTGCACCGTGCACCATCACCACTGTGGGTAAAAACGCTGACTATAGGAGCTCACCTGTAATCTGCGTCTGTCCCTGTGGGTTGAAGGAGTTGGCTGCTGTATTGAGAGTTGGCCGGGGGCCTTGAGTGGGAACCGCGACCCTCACCCTCATCCTCTCGAGCTCACTGAGGCGGTCTGAGAACAGGCCCGTTTTAGGAGGATCCTCGAGCTTTTGACGATGCCCTGCGGACACGGAAAGAACACAGAAAGAGTTGCTCCAATTATTTTGATGAGACGCAGGCTGTAATGAAACACAATTTGATTTAAGCAGGGAATATTACTGCTGTGATGTTGCATGCAAACCTTTTTGTTTTTTTATCACTGTAAGATGAAACATGCAGCCCTGTGGTTGTTTGCTGTTCTCTTGGCATACAGTGTGTCAGTTATCCTGTATAATGTACAACCTAATGACTCAGTGTGTCATGCCTTACTAAACAAAGAGGAGGTACTGGGGCTACATCCTGCTAATTAACAAGGCAAATATCTTGCATCACCTTGCATAAAAGAAAAACAGGGTGAGGAGTTGGATGTATGTTCAGTTTTAACCTGAGGTCTCACGCCATTACCCCATTATCCCCACAGGAGACATAACCTATGCCAAATATATTATGCCTGTTCCTTTCCTGCATTCCTTCGCTGATAATTTTACACCCTTTATATCCCTGAATCTATTTTCATCCCTCTTTCGGGCTGGTAACTCTACACCCCTCCAATCTACAAACACAGTGCATACACTTTAGTGATTGTGCACACAAACACAACACAATGTGTCACTAGCTCTGTCTGAGCTCGTCCCCGTCCCAGCAGCCTTATCGACTCTATAGTGGGAACCAAATCCAAAAAACATGCCCGGGGCCCCAGGTGTAGACTATAGACTATAGTTTGGCCAAGGTGAGGTTGAAAAAGTGTCCTGTGCACACACACACACACACACACACACACACACACACACACACACACGCAGTTCTTTTTCAACAGTCCTGTGTCAGTGCGTCTGTCTGGTCTTGCACTAGTTCCCCTGTAAAGGCGGTAAAGTAAATATCAAACAGAGGAGAGTAGAAACTCCTGCTGTGCTTGGCAGCGCTCCAGCTGGCTCCGGCAGGAATAGCGAGCTACTTCAGAATCCTGCCCAACCTGCCTGCTGCCTGGGCTGGGAACAAAGGCCTGGCACTACACCTACACCACCGGGTGGGTGTCGAGGAGGAGGAAGAACAGAGCAACTTTAAAAGGAATCATCATTTGTGTTTCTAAAGCGTCATTATAAAGATCAAAGGCCACAAAAAATAGCCTCAGAGTCTAACACGTGCATTCCTGACGTCATGGCTGAGGAGCATGACATACCCAGCTCTGTCTCTATTTTGTTTTTAAGTCATTTTAAATGTCAAATAAAAACAAAATGACAAAGACTGAATTCTTTAAAAACAAAAAAAAAAAGAAAAAGAAAAAACCCCATCACGATCTGGCAATTTTCTACCACTGCAGCAAAACATGATTTCAGCCACAGATTTCAGCAACACAACAAATTAATTTACTCTGGGACTGCTGCAGTGAAATGAGACAGTGAAAAAACGCAGCCAGTGACGATCAGACAGACCACGTTTTTAATACAATGACGTTAGCCGACTGGCATCATCCAGCTCAAAATAAACAGACAATCTCATCCTCGGCTTCTTCTAGTCGCTCTGGCATGCGGAGAAAAATCGGCTACTTAAAAAACCTCAACTCATTGAAGACTTTATGGCATAATTCATGTCCGTATTTCATTAATAATATTTCCCCATCGGTCCCGTGGATAATTTGTGCTGCTCGTTGGCGTTCCTCATCTCTCTGCGCAAGCTGTGCCCAGTCAATCATAGCGTTTCCATTTTCAACAGACCGAATTTCTATTCTCAAAAAAGCCTCGGGACACAGTGCAGGCTTTGTGCACAGCCTGTCTCCTAGTGATGGGAATAAATAGCAATGGAGGCCGAGGGAGATGAGGGGAGACATGAAGAGGAGGAGGGGGACACCAGTGGGGAGGAGGCACAGGGAGAGGAAGGGACCCTGATGACCAGTAAATTAAGAGCTCTGGATGTGTTTGAACCAGTCAGGCCACGCAGGCTCTGGTGAAACAGTTAGAGAGGGTGTAAGATTTCAACATCTTTGAGGAGGATCCTGAAACACAGAGAGATATTTAGATGTATATTTAGGGAGATAAAAACAATTCTGATGTGCATGACAAGGCTTGTCACTTTCCATCTTGGGTCACCATATCGTCCAGAGCTCTACTGATGCAACTCAGTATAAAGGAAACCTATGTATTTTTTTTTCATCAAGAATGCAGCATGTCAACCACCACATTAAGGTCCAATTTACACTCCAAACAGCCAGACCTCAAGTCCATTAGTTTAGAAGGGCTTGACAGTAAATACAGTTTTTCATGAGTTAATTACACCTTTTAGAGGACAACTGTTGCCAAACACAAGACGTCTCAGCTGTTTTATCGGAACCCTAGCAGGGCGGAGGAATGAGCCGGGGGTATTTAAAGGAGCGGGAAAGGCGGATGATTTCACTGCCGTAGGGAAAGTCCCTGAGATTCCCATCATCCCTGTGAAAACAGCGGAGATTTTCGATAGCGCCTGCCACTTCCCTGCCCAGCCAGCGGCCGGAAACACGGACAGATTCAGACCAGATGTGAGCAACTCGCACACACACGGAAACACACACATTCAAAAAGAAAAAAAAAAAAAAAACTGACTCGTGGAAACACACTTCTGTACACGCAATCATGCACATTTGCAACACAAGCATCGTTACACACTTGCACTTCCACACAATGAAAAAAAGAGTCATAATGATTAGATAACACCTCCATAGATAGTATCTCAAATCACACAGTTGCACAGTGATCCTAGAATAGTATTATTTCAGCCGGTCCAGAGACATAAGTCTGGATTCAACTCACCCCTGCTGATCTGATAACAGTTAGTAAGAGCAAGTAGGCAAACAGAATATAAGTCCTCCATAATTAATGGCAGCATTAGATTGAATCTGAGCCTGAGCACAGAGATCTCTGACAAATGGTTCACCGTTCCCTAATATGTCCAGGCTGAAAATATCCCTCAAATACCCTATAGTTCTTTTAGCTGGGGGATGATTTGTGTTGGGATTTCACATGACAAGGGTATCGATGTTCCTTTGAAAATCTTAAGTAGTTCCAAAGGCTGAAATGTTATGAATAGCGAATGAGTTTTGTGAAATACGCTCAGGAGATTTCTTTCCAAGAGTCGAGACGAGAAGATTTATACCACTCTCATGTCTGTACGGCAGAATTAACATGCTAAACGTGAAGCTACCGCCAGCAGAGAGAGAAGAGAGGGGGGGAAACATGGGGAGCAGGCAGCCTGGATTTGTTCAGGGTTAATAAAATTCATATTTTTACAGATTAAACAAACAAGACATCATGTGTATATGAATGAACTTTAGAGGTGTTCTCGGGGTTTCCCTGCTACCAGTCTTCATGCTAAGCTAAGCTGATGTCTCCTGGATGCAGCTTCACTTTCACCTGAGACTGGATTTGGCTGTCACCTCCCACAGAGCAAACAAACCTGAAGCATATTTCAAAAATACTGATCTATTCATTTAAAGGTCCTCCTCCTCCTCCTCGAACACGTCAACTATCACCACTGAAACATCAGTAGGAAATTCTGCCTGACTCAGTAACATGTGAGGAAAATGCAGAGGCCAGAAAATCCTGAATAAATGGGATAATTTATAAATTTGGTGTCGCGTCATGCCCTCTAAGCCCTTCAGTCTGGTTTATGATCACCGTGCGGATGAATGTATCTTTGGGGCTGATTCAGAAAACCCCCCATGCTCATGGAGCCTGGGTTGAATCAGCCTGTCTGTGTTTGCATGTGTGGATGTGTGTGTGTGTGTGTGTGTGTCAGTCATCTCACGGTGGAACAGTAAAGTCGATGAATGAATACACCGCGGACATATTTCACTTTTTTATTTGGAGCTCTAACAGAGGCCATGTTGTTTTTGTGAGTGGTCAGAAACAATGAATTATTTCAGGTGGCAATCTGAAGCTGGCAGAGCGTGGTCGAGTGGGCGAAGGCCAAACGCCTGTCTACCATGGGGGTCTGGTATAAAGGAGAGGGTGGGGGGAGAAAAAGAGAGGAGGGAAGAAGAATGAAAACCGAATAGGAGGGAGGTGGGGGTAAAAAAAAAGGAGAGAAAAGAGGAAAAAAAGGGAGAGAGAAGAGAGAGGAGGTGTGGGAGACGAGGCAGCCAGCGAAGTAGAGAGGGAGAAAGAGAGAAAGGGGGAGCCAGGCTGTCGTGGAGCGCTGCCAGCCGTCTGTGTGGTCCATGCGTTCCAGCCTGGAGGAAGCTAGCCAGGCAAGGGAAGGGCACACACACACACACACACACACACACACACTTACACAGACATACACAACAATTCCCAAAGGCGATACATTTATTGAACGCAAACACACTTTACACACATTTGTACAATAAGTTTAAAGAGCACCCTCACACACAGCTCGGCTTGTGTGTGGTTTTCAGGCGGGCTCCCTCTGCACCTCTCCGCTCACATTAGATTCAGAGCAAATCCCTCGGAGATGCTTTTTTTTTTTGCAGCAGAAGCAGCAGCTTGGGGCCAACCAAATCCAGACTTTGTCTCTTTATCTTTATTTCTCTCTCTTTTTTTTATGATTCACGTTCTGCCTCCCTTTTTCTTGCTCTTCATTCCTCTGTCTTGCCCCTTTGTCTCCCCCTCCCACTGAATAATTTTGTGTTTTGCGTCGTAGAGGCCTTGGCACCTCTTCAAGGAACTTCATAAGACATTCAAGTGACTGGCTGCCTCTGGAAAAGCCTGAAGTGTTTTTTTCTCTCTTCTCTCTTTCCCCCTCCTCCTCCTCCTCATTCCTTCTCCTCCTGATGTTTGGGTGAGTTTTTATTTGCCCGGCTCCCATTGTTAAAAGCTGCTTTAAGCGGGGCAGCAGCAGAAAGGTGAATCTTCTGAAATCCTCTTTAATTACCTGGATGCGGACCAAAGTTCTCCTCTGTTTTTGGACAGGTTGCTCGAGGCAGTTACTGACAGAGCGTGATAACACAGACACATACAGGGCCTCATTCCTGTATAGAAGTCAAGGAAATAAAATGGCAGCTGGCTGAAATGTTGTGGTACAATGTAATTAGCATGTGTGAGGCTCTTAGCATTAAGCACAGAGCATAAGTCTCTGTTATACGAAACAAAGCCCAGACCTTACAGCAGGTAATAAAACCCTACAATTGCATGTCATGGCGTGTATGTGTGATGACACTGTTCAGACGCCTATTAGTGTCATCATGACCAGTGATCACGTTGGCATCTCACATCCTGTTTCCTTAGCCTAGCAGTGCTAAAGATGGTAGTCTTTTTTTTAAAGGAGGTTTTAATAGGTTGTAACCTAGCAACCGCTCCAATTAGGTTGTTTATAGAGGTGCGATTTCTTCGTAATTTCACAACTCAAGTCTTGTTGTTTTGATGCGATTTAAAATAAATTCTCAATTTAAAACAATTATTGACTCAATAAAAAAATAAAGGTGGTCACTATGTTTTGGCTCTTCCTCCAGTTCACCGTGAGCCAAACCACTGACTCCTGTCGTCTGCCAGCTGAGATGAGAGTGAAAAATAACTGACAGTTAACACAACTGGTTCTGATGACTGTTGTTGTCTGACAACAGCAGAGAAGGTGTGTGTGAGTATACAGCTTTTTGTTTTTTACTGGCAGTGCTTTCCTGGCTGCTCCTCGGTCCAGGTCAGTAACTAAATGTGACAGAGCCTACGCTCTGAGGGCTCCCCAGCTTTGGAAGTACTTGTCGGAGAAACTTAATACTTTTATGTCAATGTTTAATGCATGCATTTTCATGCTAATAATTTCCACTTCTGGCGTGACTTCACATTTTACTTTATTTTTCCTTTGCCCTATAGTAGTGTTTACTGAGCCTGCCAAGGCTCCCCTGTTTTTTCTATTGTTTTGACCTGTTTTGCCTCCCCTTTGGTTTTGTTAGTTTTCTCATTTATCTTTGTTTATGAGTGTCTATGTTCCCACCTCGCTGGTCTTGAGATCCATCCAGTAATCAAGCACCTTCCCCAAATAAGCCCAGGCCTGCTCTCCAGTCTTCGCCAGATCGTTCAGGCTGCCAACGTAGTACTGACGCTAAGGCCGACTCATTAGTTCAGTTGTCTGTGTTCTTGTTATCTTGACTCGCCTAGCAACTCTTGTTTCCTGTGTCTTAGAAACCTCTTGCTAGTGGATCACCTTGTACACACTGAGCTCCCACAACCAAGCCAGGCAGCTTAAACACAGCACAGCTCCAGCCACAGCTACTACACACCTGCCTGCATCACCCTGAAAGTTACTGATCACAACACACTCACTGTTTGGACAAAATAGAGACTTATTGCATTATTAATCACATGTATTCATTTGTAAATTAAACTCTGCTGAACCTTAAACTGTTTGTCTCCGTGTCTGACTTTTGTGCTCCACAGATGCTCACAACCATTATATTTTACTACAATTTTATAAACATACAAATTTATATTCTTGCTATAATTTTTTCACTGTGAAGCACTTTATGGTCTTATGGCATCATGGTTACTAGTATGGTTTGTGTCTGGTGTGTGTCGCAAATAGCTTGGCTTGGCAGACAGGTCTCCTGAACCACTAATATTGTCTGCAGGCTTGTAAGTAACCAAGGCCTCTATACCAGACTTGTTAACACCCTGACCAAAGCTGAACCGAAACACGACCCTGTCCCCAATCCCGGGAACCCCCAAAACCTACATGGCTTCAAACACCAGGGAGCAGAGACGAGCCTGACCGCTAACCTCCACCACTGACACACAACACACACACATTCTGCGACACAAGATAACCACAGTAGTATGCCATAGCAAGACACAGTATGTGTGATGCCTCAGTGGCTTTTGTCACCTTCCATGTTTGTCTGCCATCAATTAACTATAATGGGAACAGTGGGTTTGGACAGAAAGCCTTGTATATTGTGTTATTACAGCTCAGCTATTATCACTCAGGAAGTTTGTCTCAGCTCGCCACAGCCACCGTCAGGAGCAGCTGAAAGGAGACAGAACCACCTATAAAAGCATATTGGTTTAAACAACCACTCCCTGTCTATTAGCACAAAATGACATTTAATGAGGCCTATTAGCTCTGCTCCAAATCAGCACTTTGGCTACACAAGACTAATGACACCAATATAACACACACTCGTTCTGCAGAATAAGTCACGCGGGTGCACACACGCAGACAGACGCATATGTTTTTGCAAATCATATCTCCATGAGCAGATACCCACATGGCCGTGTGCATGAGACACACACGTGTGTGTACACACACTCGTTGAGTTGTTGGTGCAGTGGCAAACCACAGGGTAACCAAGAGCTGTCAAGCGATTAAGCACAATGCGAGCCACAGAAACCAAGTTAGCCTCCTGCTAATAACACAGTGGCCAGAGGGACCTGACTAACCACTTACCGTACCCACACACACACATGCACACTGTAAACCTCTGAGGAAAATCATACCGCAGATCTTTAAACTAGGCCCCACTGATATTCGTCACTCTGACCACGCAATTAATTAACCAGAGCTCAACTCCACAGTTCAGAGATACGAGGCACTGTGCATTTACGGGTGGTCCCACTCTGTTTCCCCCTCTGATATTAGATGAGGAACCGCTGGGGAAATGACATCCCTCAGGAAGACTCATATGGCTACCATAAGGCTCATCAAACACAAAATGTCCTTCCTACACACCCACAACCAGCCAGGTCATTAACAGGAAGAAAAATGCCAATAAAACTTAGAAAAGTGTTAAAAAATAATCAAGAGAAGTGCAGAGAATGCTCTTTAATTATAGCTGTTCAGCCCACAGTGAAATATAGTGTTATTGTCAACCTATTTTCCAGAAACAACTCGGTGTTTTTACAGGGGAGAGCCACAGAGTGCCAGTGTATGTCAACTTTAAGACAGCCTACTGTTCCCTCTCTGTGTGGACCCCTCCCTGTAAGGGGCCCGGTGTGTGCCACAGGCCTCCTAATTACCCACTCGTTCAACACAAAATAGAGCTGTAATGGCTGACAAAGCCCCCCATGTCTCAATGAAGCGTTCACAGATAGAATCACAGCTCTGGAGACACGGCTCCGAGTCTCCGTGCTGGAAACCTGGAGGAGGGGGAGGCTCGGCGGAGAGGGCACATGTGTGTTTTGCCACCCTTCGACCTCGGCTTAATGACCCCTGAGAGGGAGACGTGTTCTGGCTGTAGTTTCTGAGTAAATTATACCACCACTGTAATTCTGGCCACTTAACAGCAAAGGAAAGAAGTTCAGGGGTTATGTATGATGACATAGTCTTTATTGCTTAAATTACTGTCCTGAGACTGAAGTTAGAACAACTTTAACTTTAAAGCTTTTGCTACGACCACAAATTGAGCAAAAACAATGGGTGAATGTGTAAAGTCTTCTCACTGTGCCAGGATCCCTTCACCTGGCATCAGGTAGAATTAGATTTTTCTAGCTTAGTGACTCACTTCTCACATGCTCCGGCTTCCCGTAAGGCTTTCTGGACACAAATCTCAGACAGAGACTTTGTTTGAGACCAAATTGAGCTTTTCTAAACAAATTCAGCTCCGACTCCCCATCTGCTCGCCACCAAATAACAGGACTTGTTTGAAAGTCATCTGATGGGGGACAGCAGATGCACAGGAAATGCTTTTGATCAAACAAGATGGCTCGAGAGTGCGAACGGATGGTGGCTGGGGGGGAAAGTGGGTGTGATTGTGAGTGCATGTGCGTTTGAGGACAAGCATATGCCTTTGTTTCAGGGTGCACGTCGACGAGCGCTGGATGTCGAGTGTGTGTGAGGCGTTTTTGGCACCGCAGGCAGGTTTTCCTACAACAGAGACTGATGGTGGTACTAATCCTACTGTCTCCCGGCTCCTCGGTGTCTCTGCGTGTCCTGGTGCCATATGTGACAGGGCAGGCGGGCGGGCGGGTTGTTTGTGATGTGATATTGTTCATTGAGACGCCATGAGATGAGAATATGTTTTTTTTATGAATAGGGAGGAGGGTTGTGGAAACAGCTGCATGCCAGACCAGTTGGCACTGATGGCTATAGTAAAAGTTTTTTTTTCCTCCTCAGTTGTTTTTATATGGTCCATTAAAATGAGCTGATGCTAGCACTCTGCTACCCAGTGTACCCTCTGAGGAATACTTTGCCTCACATTTTATTTCTCGTCTTTCTCTCAAACCATCACATGTCCGACTAAACTGCTTTCTGAGAGGTTATTTTTAATTAAAAGCCTGCTGATTGACAATTAACAACAATTAAGAACTTCTCTTTCCCAGTAAACACTTTTGTGTTAACAGCCTGTCGTCATTTTACTTTGGTATTTGCTGCCATTGGCTGGCTGCATCGTGAGCCACGCCCACAGGTTAGACGGAGGGGTGCTTCATTGGTTTTGCACATTGAAGTTTAGGGGAACAACACAAACGCATTTTCCACAGAAACCTGACTTATTCTCTGAACCTACATCACAAACAGGGGGCTACAGGGTTTAATCTAATGAGTTGCATTATGGGAAATGTAGGATCCAGTTTTTTAAAGAGCTCACTGGAGTTTCGAGACTGAAAAGCAAGATATTTTGGCCTCCCTGCTTTTAGTTTGACTGTTGGTTTTAGTGTCTTGCTCCTGTTAATTCCTCATATTTTATAAGTACAGCACTAAATAAAATAAAATGAACAGAAGGACTGTGCCATTTGCTGTGTGTGTAAACAGCTCCTCATATCGTGCTCCATGTGCGTGCGATGGTACTCACTCCTGGGCTCACGAGGTCCGTCCACGGTGACCTTTATGGCTCGGTGGTAAGTGGCCACTTGTGGTGGGTTGGTGAATACTGTGATTGTCAGTGTGAAGCTCTTGCCTGTGATGACATCAAACAACATCAAATGACATACCATCCATGCAGACAATGACCTGTATTCATCTCTAAACCATCCCCAAGTCACAAGTGTGGTTGTGATCACATAATAGCCAATACAAACTGGGGAAACTTTAAGAGGATTAACAACACTGGCTGTTTAAAAGGGTGTATTTAGTTCCTTTGACAGAGTCTAAATGAAAGATTGACTGCAGGAGCCAGTATCTTGTTATCCAGAAATTTGTAATGCAGTGTGAGTGGGCGAGAGGCATTTTAATAGTCACTTCCTTTCTCGATAATCCCCAGCAGTTGCTGCCTTGGGGGTTAACTGTTTGTCTGTGCAAGTGTGTATGTTCATGTGCATGCGCGAGGAATGCTATGAATCACAGTCCAACAGCCAAGTCAGCAAGCAACACTAACGTCTGAGGCATGTGGACGCATCACGTCACCATAGCTACGCACAGGAAACAGGAAGTGGGGGGCATGTTGCTACAGCGACTCATCTGAGCAGCTGTCCATTCAGTCGCAGCCCTCTATCCATGCGTGTCCTCTCCTCTTCCGCTCTGCTCTCCAGCTCACTTATAAACATGCTTTTTCAAAGACGTGATGAGATGAGTCGGGGAGATAGCAGATCACAGATGCAACAGGTGTCCCACATTCCTGATTTAAGGTGCATGTGGGTGAGGCAGAGCCGCTGATAAAGTGGGGCACCTACTGCGTCACTTTCCTGCTTCCCTGCCATTATTGCTGCTGTCATCTGTTACCTGTGATCTAATTCGTGCTTACGGTCAAGGTAAGCCTGTACACTACTACACTATTAGGTCTAATGATGTTATCAACCGTATCTGATTCCTCACTGAATCACATGTCCTTTCATCCATGCTGTCATCACACACGGGCACTATCACAGCCCTGTAACTATCAATCTTTGTCCATCTCTGTTGGCCCTCTCCTCCTCTCTGTGCATGACTTTTAGCTATCTAACATCCTATCAGTTCGCTCTTCTTGTACTTATCTGTCATTGCAGGGTATTCATTTCAGACACCTCGTAGTCTGATCTACCCTGGCTCCTATGTCACTTCCTGGTACTAGATTCTGTGTCCCAGCAAAGGGACGCACGCGAGGTCTCTGTGGCAACAGGTCCAGCCACCATGCCTCCTCTCCTCTCTACATTTTGTCACCCTTCATCCCTCCTGACTTCCTCTGCTTCCTGAGCTTTTTGACAGCTACAACAGAGAAGGAAACTGAGGAGGAAAGTCACTGGTGGAGCTGCTGACAGCGCTTATCACCATCAACTTATTGGACTCGTGCAAAATAAAAAGTCTCCAAGAAACTGGTTCCAGAAAGTTTGGAGAGAGCGAGTGAGGGCGAGAGCAAATCATCCCTGCCAAATGTCAAATAGTAAATAAGATGATTTAGGGAAGAGATGGTGAATGATGCAAAGAGTCGCTTTAGTGATGCCAAACATTCGGGGAATGCCGTTTGTCTCAGTAGGAGTGTGTATCTGCCTTTCTGCCTGACAGCGTGAAAATATGCACAGAGTGATCAGCCGCGGGGCTGTAGAACCACCCAACATGTTTATGAGCCTGAGCTGAGCTGGGTCATGTCAGGTGAACGTTTAGGAAATGGCGAAAAAAACAGACTTGTTTGTTTTTATCAAATGGACACTTTAAATAGCAGCTGATGTTGAACAGTCACACATCCCATCTTTGTTGTTGTGAAACTTAATAGCAAAAATCACAAGTTAGAAAAGTGGGTTTACGAAGCTTTCGTGTCTCATCTGAGTTAAACAACAAAATTAAGGAATCTCATTTTAAAGCAAAGAGAAAGGAAGCAACACGATTCACTCCTCTGTCTTCAGGAGACCAGTGGTGGGATTTGAGTGTGGAGTTAGAGAGATGATTATGTGGTTGCCACGTAGAAGCTGTGGCCACTAATCCACACCACTGAACCTAATAGCTCCCACCGAGTCGTAGGAGTGAACAGAACACAGAGAGTTTGGGGCCTCACCTCGGCCGCTGCGGCCCACAAAGCGGAGGTCGTTGAAACGCGCTACTTGGTTCTTCATCACACCTGAGGCGTTGCGCAGCTCAGCAGAGTAGTTCTCGTCGTTGCCTGCCATTACGGTGACAACGGTCCCATCAGGTATGTCTCCCAGGGCAACCACCTGTCAGGGACACAAAGGTCAAAGGGCAGAAATTCAAGAAGCATGAAGTTTTAACGGAATACAACATTTTTACTACCTTGTCCTGTGATTAAAAACTAGTAAAACATCTTCATCTCAAGTTTTCCATCACACTGTCTCTTTTTGTATGCATGATAAAAAATAAAATAAACAAAGATTTTAAAACCGAAAACTCTTTTTTTGTTGTTTTACAGCAAAAAGCTGTGTGAAACTGTCTCGTTCTCAGTTTCAATCACAAGGGTTCATCTTGAATCATCATTTTATACATCATGCCATCCTCCTCCAAATTATGTTGATAAATGGATTTAATTTTATTCCCCTCAAGCAGTTTGATATCATGATGAATGTGCTTATATGAATCATCTCAAATGTAGTCTTTCAAACAAAAGCTCAGAGGCTTCATGTTATCATTTAGATTCTTGGATGCAGATAAAAGAGGATGAGTAGGCCTACAAAACTGCAGTAATTAGAGAGCTGTAGTAATAAGAATGGTTAAATAACACTTATATTTTAAAAAGTGTCACATTTGATTTGGAGCCAGATACGCAGCTACAAATTTCCACTTTGGAGCGTCTTTGATCTGTCCTTTAAATAATATCTGTCAAGTAATTAATAGGGCCTTTCCTGTGAAATATCATGGGAGCGAAAAAACATGTCAAGGCTTCAAAAGCGCCTCCAGAGGCCTAAAATACATAAAGCATTATTCTTAGATGTCTTTACTAAATATTTTTTGTGCCTCTTAGCGTATTAAAATCTCAATGAAGCTCACCATAATTGCAATGATTTAATATATCATTGCAATAGTTATTATAACAGACACACAGTACACTTAACATGCTGTAATATTTGTTAAATAATTTACACAGATTAAAATAATGTCTCAAGAAGTAAAGTATAATTTACCAGTTTAATACAATGTTGTCTTTGTTGCCTCATTCACTAGATTAGGAGACCTTTTAAAAGACATAATAAACCAGTTAACCACATTCACTAATTATTAGAAATAAATATAACCATGCCATATTTGTAAACACAAAATAAGCAGACAAGAAAATGTGTTTTTTTTTTTTTTTTTGCTTTTACATGGTAACAGTTGTAATAACATTGAATCTTTCAGCCCAATGCCCTTTAAACACCACGTGGACTATATTCCTTCATTAATTTTATTTTGTACAATTTGTTTGAAACGTTTGTCATGTTATTCACTTTCAGATCATGCATAGTAATAAGATAAAATCAGATATTTGAAAAGACATATTTTACAGAAACTTCAATAAGCCCTGGTGATGAAGAGACAAGTGGCACATAAGGGGAAGCAAAAAATCCGAAATTTAAAGCATCTAACACAACGAAATTAATTCCAATAGTCTAGAATATGGATTTTAAAAATAAAATACTGCAATCTTTCCTTTTCAAATAAATTCAAGTGTAATTTAGTGGCTGTTTGTCTTACTGTAAACATCGTAATCGTTCTGTGGCTTTTAATTTAGCAGCGCATTTCTGAGCCGGGACTCACCTTAAAGGCGACAGGCAGCGTCTTGTTGCACCGCCAGTGGGAGGGCAGGACCGAGCACAGAAAGTTGGGGCTGTCGGTCCGGACCAGCTCGGCC
>OOFC01033343.1:0-15958 GCA_900323345.1 Pseudochromis fuscus | reverse complement strand
AGCAGACTTCAAATCCATTGTGAAGTATTCCAAGAAAAAAATACCATGAAGTGCACTCACAGTCTGAATTCACTTTTTACAAGTCATATTTATTATTTCAATGTCTCCGACAATCCAATATTAAAATGTCAGTGGTTTTATTAGCTGAAATCATAAACATGAATTCATAATGATGTTGCAAAATTTGACAAATCAAGAGATCAAACAGCTGTGACATCAAGTCCGATACAACTCGTATTCTATAACACAGTACTGTTTCAGTCAGCATCTGTGAACCCATGTTTGTTTGTAGTCATGTAAATATACTGATAGTTTTATAGCATTGACCTTGTTGTTGTATATGAAAAGCAGTAGATGGCTAATAAACTCAGATAAACTCCTCCTTCCACAGCACTTCAAGAGTTCGCAGCCTTGTCCTGGATCACTGCGTGAATCTTTCTTAGGTTCTGTCGGACTCTCACAAACTCCATCAGCTGGGCCTCCCCTCGTACCTCCTCATCTTGCTTCTTTTCCCTCTAAGAGAAAAACAGAAGCATTGGCACTCAGTGATTTGTGTAAAGATTGAAAAATATGACTTCAAGAAAAGAATAAAAATTCCAGATTTTGTTAAAGAATTAACGTGCATGTTGATCGCTTTTTACACAGTTTCTGGCTGTAACAGCACTGAGCGAAGACCAGACCCTCACCATCTTAACACTACTCAACACTACAGACTACCACACAAAGGTCATGACACTACTCAGTGACCACAACATATAGAATAGAATAGAATAGAATAGAGTAGAATAGAACAGGATAGAGTAGAGTAGAGTAGAATAGAATAGAGTAGAATAGAATAGAGTAGAATAGAATAGAACAGAATAGAACAGGATAGAGTAGAGTAGAATAGAATAGAGTAAAATAGAATAGAGTAGAATAGAATAGAGTAGAGTAGAATAGAACAGAATAGAGTAGAGTAGAGTAGAGTAGAACAGAGTAGAATAGAATAGAATAGAGTAGAATAGAATAGAATAGAATAGAATAGAATAGAGTAGAATAGAGTAGAATAGAATAGAATAGAGTAGAATAGAATAGAGTAGAGTAGAATAGAATAGAGTAGAATAGAATAGAATGCTTTTATTTTCATCAAACATGAAGCAAGACAAAATTATTAAGCAGCTACTACATTATGGTGCCGTGAAGTCAGTGACAATAAAGACATAAAACAGTAGTAAAATTTTATAAAAGCAATAAAACAATGTACATGTACTAGCGAAAGAGATATAAAAGTAGTCTGATCCATGTACACAAGAGCTGGACATTGCACAAGCTCAATGAGGGATGAGGTAGGTAAATGAGTAGATAAATGAGTGAGTAAACTGGATGGACACTGAGGTAGAAGAGTATATAAATTACAGTTATTGCACAGATATTGCAATGAATGAGAGAACTGACGAAGCATCAATTTGTGCATTTATGCTGCATTCAGGAGCCTGATGGCCCATGGGTTGAAGCTATCTTTTAGTCCAGTCATTCTCAACCTTTTGTAGCTGCGACCCCCATTCTAACAATTGGTGGAGTTCGTGTCTTCTGGCTGAAGACATTTACTAGCCAGTGCCTCCCTGTGGATCATGCAGTGGAGAAATGTTACATGGGGACCAACCTCCCACACAACCTTTAAAGCCCTTTCTTGATCCCTGCATCCCTGCCCCGTCTGTGCCACCGTGCCACCGCAGTCCTGCTTTTCTTACATCGCTGTCCAGCTGCATAAAGATGTCCCATCCTGTACGTTGTCTCTCCATTGCTGATCAGAATAGCATTTCCTCATGCACAGTTGATGCCCTTCATATGCATACTGAATGAAGGACATCAACTGTGCAGCCCCTGACACATGTGTGCACTCATCTATTTGTAGGAAAATCTCCCGTTTTCCCCTCACTCTTTCAATGAGCTGGTCTTTGATGTCCCTGGCCACGTCTTGGATTCGGCGAGCCGCTGTGTCATTTGACAGAGGAAGGGTCAGGAGGGTTTGGCATATCTTTTCCCTGTGCATTGCTCTCATCATGGCCACAGCTGCTTGACGGATGAGGCTCTCTGCTGTAGTTAGGGGCTTTTTAGACTGAACCACCAGATATGCCACCTCATAAGAAGCTGCCAGGGCTTTTGCTGGAACTGTAATGAATCCTGTCACCACTGATTTCTGGCACCGTAGTTCTTTGGCTTTGCGCTGAAAAAATCTAATGGCTCGTCTTTGTATTTGTTGTGTTTTGTTTCTAAATGTCTCTTAAGTTTAGCTGGTTTCAAGCTCTTGTGAGCCGAAACTTCAGAACAGATGACACATTGAGGGTATTCAGTATTGTTTTTTGATGTGCAGGTAAATCCATATTTTAAAAAGTCTGTTTGATATTTGCAAACTTTACCAAGGACCGTATCAGCTGGAACGAGCGCCTTGTGTCTCTCAGCCTCCGGTGCTGCTGTCGGTGTTGGGTCAGTCAGTCCTGCTGCCACTGTTGTCTCTTCCCACTGTCCCAAATGTGGAGCTTTTCTCTCAAGCCAACTGTCCATTCTTGTCACACCAGGCACAGTAAATGCTGTAACACTGGGCTAGTGATGCTGGTTTGTTTGCTAATACAAAAGACCACCAAAATGTATCTTATTTATTACGCTGTCAGGTCAAACCATGGGAACTGGGAAAAAATAGTCCTACATTTCAAAATAAAAATAAATTAAGCACAAATAATGAGTGTGGTAAACTAACACACCAATATTTGTATTAGTTTATTTTAGCTTGTTTATTTTCAGACAGATATATAAAATTACATTATTTACCCGCATGATCTGGCAACCCCCCCAAAGGTTGAGAACCCCTGCTTTAGTCTATTAGTTCTCCCTTTGTGAGATCTGAATCTCCTCCCTGATGGCAGTGTGAGCTGGTGATGTTCTCCGGGGGGGGGCAGAGGGCAGCCGATGAGCTTTACATGGCCCTGAAGTGAGATCCCAGCAGTAGTTACAAGAACAAGGCCATAAACTTTCTGCAACCACTTCACTGTGGGTTTTACAGGCAGAAACACAGCTGTGCTATGGGCCCATCTGTATCTTACATTGTGGTCAACCTCTACATGGAAGAGGTGGAAAGAAGGGCTTAGAAGTCCTTCAGAGGAACAGCACCAAGCCACTGGTTCCAATATGTGGATGACACGTGGGTCAAAATCAAAATCCAAGAAGTGCAGGCCTTCACTGAACACATCAAACCAGAAGACAACAGTATCAAGTTCATATGCAAAGGTGTGAAAAATAAAAGCTTGCCTTTTTTGAACTGTGCCATTTGCATCAAGGAAGGCAGGAGCCTACACACTGGAACATACAGGACCCCCCCACACAGACCAGTACCTGCTGTTTGACTCCCACTCCCCCCTTGAACACAGACCAGGAGTCATCAGGACACTGCAGCACCAGGCTGAGAGCGTCCCTACAAGCTTCCAGTCCAAAGAACGGGAGCATGAACACAGAAGGAAGTCTCTCAGAGCCTGTGGATATCCAAACTGGACCTTTGTGAAAACAGCCAAGAGACCCAGGAAGGAAACCAATGCTGCAGACAACAATACTAGAGAAAACAACAAGCACAACAGCATCATCTGGCCTTATGTGGCTGGAGTATCGGGGAAACTAAGGAGGATCTTCAATCAACACTAGATCCCTGGGTTCTTCAAACCCAGCAGCACACTGAGGCAAAAACGGGTTCACCTCAAAGACATCACACCCAAACACAAGAAGAGCAACTTGGTGGATGCAGTCCAGTGTAGGGAACAGTGCTGGGACCTCTACATCCGGGAAACCAAACATGGCTCAACACAGGAGGGCCAACACCTCAGGTCAGGAGTCTGCAGTCTCCCTCCACCTGAAAGAGAAGGGCCACTCCTCTGAGGACAGCAATGTGCATGCTCTGGATCAGGAAGACAGATGTTTGAAAGAGGAGTGAAACCATTTATATGAAAGTGTGAAGTACATGAAAGTAGAGAAACCTTCCCTGAACAGAGGAGGGGGTCTACAACACCACCTTTCCCCCATCTACAATGCTGTCCTCTCATCCATTCCCAGAGAGTCAACAAACAGTCGAGCTTTGTCTCACCTCAGGTGACCATCGTAATGTGGGCCATTCACATCTGGCTGCACATGACTCCAGTGACTCTAACAACAGTGGCAGCCAGCATCACTAACGAGCTGGTAGCATCAATGACCCAGTCAACAATTATACACAGGTTAGTCTGTCAGAACTGACAAAGTCTCTTGGACGAGAGACGAAACGTCTTCAAGTAACCTCTACCAAGTCCAGTTGCCATGATTTAATTGCCAGTTAGATAAGAATTATGGTTTTTGTTTCCCTTTTTCCTTATTTATGAAGCTTATTCAAGACGTTTGAATCCAGTTATTACCTCAAGTTGTGTCTGCTGACGTCTAACCAGTACATCTTCCAGAGGAGTCCTGCTCTGTCCCTTCTCATCTTGGTCACTTTGCACCCATTTCCTCCTCTCCAGCACCTGCTGCAGTTCTGACCTGCTGTTCAGTGCCAGACCCCTTTGAAAAAAAGCTGCTGTTAGATATGATGGACAAGCCATGAGGCAGGTGGCAGTTTTAAAATGGGTGAGATGAGGATTAGATTACCAACAATCACTAGTTGAGGATATACTGCCTCTTTGTCTCTATTGTTAACTCATTTAACACTGTTATCTCACTCCTTTTTATTCATTAACTAAACATCAGAAAGCAGAACAAGAAATATATAGACATCAATACATTCATTCCAGATACGTGTGATCTGCATTATTAAGAGTCAGCCCAGTCCTCAGTCTGCATTCATTCTCTGTCTCTGTGTGTTGGCCTGTGATTGACTGGCGACCTCTCCAGGGTGAGACAGGCTCCTGCCCCTGTCACCCATTTGGAAAAACTGGGTATAGAAGATGGACGGATGTTCTGCGTGGTGCACCTGCATTGTACCTGTGTCCTGATGGCAGCAACATGAAATCACCCAACAAGGGATAGCTTGAATGAGCCAAGATTGATCAGGATCAGGCCTTCTTCAAAGCCCTAACCTTGTACAAGCCAGGGTGGCTCCATACGAGCAGGTTAACAACATGATGTGTGAAAAAGTTGGGAGGTCTGAAATATTGACAACATGCTATTTTTGCCCTGCATTTATATTTTCTTTATCTTCATCATCATTGATCACATGTATTTATGCACTCTGGTACACAACATTTGTTTAGCTACATTCACATTAAGGTGATATTTTGCTGTCATTTGGTTAAGACTCTCAGAGGCAATTAATGCATATTTAATACTGAGCTGGAGTCTGTTAATCTGATTGATTTCAGTAATACCAACCTCTCACTCTGTCTCACTCTTTTCCTTTGCTCTACAGTTACTCACATCCATTAAAAGGATCCAAATTTTGCTTAGAGCTATTCCATCTGGTTAATGTTGTTAACTGCTGAGATGTCCTTTTAACTGCTGATATAAAGAGAGAAATGCAGTTGTGTTGTGTGCAGCATGCAACAATGACAAATAAAGATTTCTTCTTTGTTCTTCTTCTTAATAATATACCATACAGTCCATTAGATTGCAGATTATACTGTGCCCTGCTTTACCTGAAATTATTGTATCACACTGTGATGTTTGATGTTTCGTTGCCTGTATGCAAGTCAGTAACTAATCATTATGTGACAGATGTCATATAATGATTAGATAAGATAAGAAATGGATCAAACTTCTAACAAAAAAAGAATGGTTGGTTAATCAGACAGAGATGGAGACAGTATTCTGCCCTCCAGACAATGCTGTACAAACTGTAATACTAAATTAACTAAGCAAATGATACTGAACACCAGAAACCAAACTTGGTTTTATTTTTAGTTAATAATTCATCATCATCAGAATCATGATCTGAATGCAGTAAATCTTGATGTCAAATGAACAGGCAGCACTAAACTCAACAACATAAAGTTCCTGTCCTTTCAGAGCTTAGCACAGTGATGTCCCATGATGGTGAAGTAATGTCTCAGAGCATAGGACAATGATGTCATTGAAAGAGAGTGAGATATAATTAACCTTGTTTGTAAAGCAACCAATGAAAAGTGATTTTTGTAAGTTGTTACCTAAAAACGGAGAGTTGAACAAAGAGGTGTATCTGTTACCTTTAGTCTTTGATTATAAAAAGAAGTGTTTTGGGAGAAACAGTGTTATTCTCCGTGGACAGGGTCTGGACAGGTCGCAGCTAGGACCTGGATCAAGCCACGTCTGGGACCTTGTTGGATTTGTTATTTCAAGTGGAGTTTTTGGAGTGGCAGAAAGGGACTTTGTTCATGAAGATCGCAATTTGTAATCACTGAGACCTGTCGCTAAAAGGAGGATAACCATGGCTGAACAAATTGTGGATTTTATTATGAACAAATCTTCGTTTCACTCAGTTTGCCGAGTTGGACTTTGGATTATTTTCAGAACTTCCTCTTCTGCAGAACATCTGGTGGAGAAGGGTAGGACTGCGTAATGCTCTAGTCCAGCAGCAGAAACAGGAACCCGCAGACCTGCTGGGGTTTCGTCGCCCCGCTCAACTCAAACGTTTTACGGATTCCTTTTTCTTCATTTTCCCCACAATTTGGATTTAGGATTTCCAGCTATGTTTTGAACATTTTGAAGGGTTTGTTGATTATTTTACATCCAATAATTCAAGTCATAGTTTTGGATATTTTCATCAGATTTTTGACCTGTATGCTACGCTTTGCTTAAACCTGCAATAAACCACCATCTCGCATATGAAGTTCATCTGATTGGACATTGGATTTGATCACCTTTTTCTGATTCTTAAGGACGGTGGCTTTTGGGTCGAATGTGTTTTACATCTCAAGAGCTCCTATAGGTTTCTCTAGCCAACAAATGAATTCATCCTTATAACTTACATCCAAGTTATTAAAAACCATCCCAGCAACTTACCAAGTGCCAAAGGTCATAAGAGGAGAGCTACCATAAAGCAACGTGGCTGGCAACATTATTAGGTGACAGGCTACTCCACCTGGTGGGTGTCAGCTGAAACAGGATCAGCGTTGGTATAGCGGTAGTGAGAAGCTAGGCGAGTCTCCTCGCCCTCGGCTCAGTAGTTTATCTCAGCTTGTGCTGTGATAGCAGGACCCTATGAAACGGAGGCCGAGCCAGGAAAAACTGGGGATCTTACATGGCACAGTGTGTGCGATCACAACAAGCCAGTGGTGAAGCTCTGTCAGTCCTTTTAATCCAGATAGATCACTTTACAGTGCTTGGTGCTCTCAGTGGACTGAAGGACTGCAGTAACATGGAGAGACGGTGTATGATTGCAGGTTTGTGAGAGAGATAAAGAAACTCCCCATGTATTGTTAATGAGAGCTGCTGTAGAGGAGGATGGAAAAGAAGAGAGAGTCTTGTGATGATGGAGTAAAAAAAAAATCAAAGTTATTTTAAGATAGTTCAGTGTCCCTTTGATGTCCTCCTCATGAAAGGAAATGCTGTTTGATTTTAAATTCATGAATCTATTAGAATTCACTCATTCATATGTTAGGAGAGATTAGTGCATTGTGTTCCTGTTGTACTCACTTCTTATGTGCCAGCAGCAGTTCTTTGTGAAGCTCGTTGTGAGTCCTGGAGGCCTTGATAGGTTTTGAGTGACCTGAAGTGGCTTCAGCTGTGACTCCATTATCTGACAGAGAGATTACACCAAACACTTCATACATGTCGACAACAGTGACTCCCACAAAAACTAAAGAACAATTTCACATTTGCTGTGAAAAATCGACTGTGTCAGGCTGCTCCTTGAACAACACGTGTGTTATTTCATTGTACTTTATAGAGTAATGGTGAAAAAATAATCAGGAATGATTTAGTGGATCTTTGTAGTATTGTCACGTCAAGAAATGGTTCCAGCGTGTAATTAACCTGAAAAACCACCAACTGGTTTTAACATTTTAAGTCCAGGTTAAACACAGGCCCTTGGTGTCTTGAAAGCAGCTTATCTGTCTCAGTGTTTTCAGGCTTGATACTGAGCTTCTCGCTCTTAGGTTTAGGGTACTAGAAAAAAATAAATGTGTCTGGAGTATATCTAAACCAGTTTGAAGGCTAAAGAAGGCTGGTCTCTAGAAGCAGACCAGGAATGAAAATATATGATATAATATATGATAAGGAGACAAAGATCGGAGTGTAGTGTAGTAACGTTACTACACTACACATGGTTGTAGAAGCCGGACTAACCTCTTCTGTGAGTGGTGCTCTGTGAATGAGTTGTGTTTATCATCCTGCTTCTGGAGGCCAAGTGGATCTCCACAGGTGGGTGAATATTGTTAGAGAAGGAACCAGTGAGGGACATGGGGGCCTCGGGGTGGCATGTATTCAGTTGGAATAAAAACAAAAATTGAACAGTGAGTGGGGGAATTTGCAGTTGTGGAAGACAGAAGGAAGTAACAGCAGAGCTGCTGCTCAGTGCATGATCAGGCTGAATGAAGGACAGTACCTGTGCACCTAGAGTGGAGCCCAAACTCCTGCTGCATTGTGGGTAGCTGCTGGAGGTGGTGTAAGCAGATGGTGATGACAGAGTTAGCATCACAACAAGAGAATGAAAACAGAGAGCAGAGGAGAAAGAAATACAGTAGTGTGAAAACAGATAGCTAAAGCAGAGATGTATAATTCATGCTACCAGGGAGTGGGTGTACATGGAAGGGCTCACAGCATTTCACTGAGCAGTGGAAAAGTGACAGAGATTCAGAGTCAAAGCTACCACTGGATGAGAGAGACATGCATGAGGTAAGACATGGTGTAGAAATACAGAACTAGTAGGTATATAAACTGATGGAAGTCTTGTTACATAAGAAGTGTCAGATTAAGAAGGAAAACACATATGGACGCCCCAGTAGATCCATGAATTTGCAGCCAGCTGTAAAGTTGGTCTGTCCAGTCCAGTTCGTTTTATTTCAAAAGAATGAGTCGTTGTGACAGAAATATTCAGCGGTATATAGACATAATGTCATGCATAAAACACAGAATGCTGACATTAAAGTTACATGATGCAGACACTATGGATCTCTCATGAATATATTACTGTGTATCTAACAGCCTGTTCAATTTTAAAGACGTCACTCCACAGAGGATGTGACAAAGAGAAATAGTGCCAGCTGCATGCAGCTCTACACACCTCACATCATGCAGTGAAATCCACAGGAAAACACAGACAGGTTTTGCCCTACCTGTGTTGTACTGGTCCTTCATGAGAGGCTGCTGTCTGAGAACATTAGCCATCGTGTGGAGCTGACGGACAGTGATCCCACTGAGAGTAGTGATACTTGAGAGCTGTAAACTTGGCCCTCACTGACTGCTCGGCCCCTGGTGTTCTCAATTCTCTCTCTCTCTCACACACACACACACACACACACACACACACAGGGCCTCATGCAACAAGCCACAAAACAGCTGATTTCTCTTGTTGTTGTTCATGTAGAAATGAGTTTTTTTTCTTTAGTACCAACTGATGTTTGGGATTCACGAATGTTTTGTCAATTTTTCCTCCTCTCTTCCATAAAGTTTGATGAATAGTTGAGAAAAAAGTAGATGATAGAAAAAACTATCTCCCTGTCACATTGTACGTCTTAGTTGTCAAATATTAAAGAGAAGTTTTAAACTTCAGGAAGATTCATTCATTCACCGTCTGTACCTGCTTATCCAGATTGGGTTGTTGTGGCGTCTGCTGGAGCCTATCCCAGTTGGCAACAAACAGGTCCGTTGTCATGATTTTCAAAATAAAATTAAATGAAATAACATCAGTTATAAAAGAAAATTAAATAAGTAAAAATACAATTTTATTTTTATGAGAAAAAGTTAAATTATTTATTTATTATTAGTAACCTGCATATAATCTTGTAATATAATATATAATACATACATATAATATAATATATAATCTTGTATACATTGTGCTAAGGAACTAAATCTAACATTACAATTATAACAAAGGGACACAAAATAAAACTATATTGCACATGTAATGAAGTGTGATATTGCACAGAGGGATCTGTTACATGTCTTGCTGTTCAGTGAGTGACACTGAGAATCCTGATGACCTGATAATAAAAACTGTCCTGTCCTGTATTGTGTGCTGTACAGTAACAGGGAGAACAGTCTGGGTGCTAGGTGGCTGTGCTCCTTCATGTTTCTGGGACTTTCAGGTGAAATCAACTCATTTTTTAAATCCTCCTGAGACTCCTGGTGTCTGCTCAGTTCTTCAAAGTCATGGTGAGCACTGTTTTCACATCAATAGAGAAAACTGGGTGACATATTGCTGATATACAACGAGCCTCCGTTGTGCAACTTTGTTCCAAAATAAGTCAAAATTTTACCCTTAATCATGTACACACAAAAAAGTGTTTTAACAAGGTTGTCAGGTGTCCGACAAGTCGACTGCTGATCTCAGTCACCAGAAACTAAAGATTCATACGCCTTTCTCACTTCATGGTGGCAAGATTTTTCTCTTGTAGTGAGTTCAACTCTTTACAATACATGACAACTCCAGATGAAAAAAAAAATCCTTACTTGGGCCAAACTAATTAAAGAGGTTTTTTTTAACAGTGCACCTGCAGAGGAAAAAAAACCTACTGAGCAAAACTCTTTTAATGGGCAGCAAATGATGACACACACAATCAACAGTTTTGTGTCAAAGGGATGCATTTTATTAGAAATCAAACTAAAAACAGAGTTTTCTCACTGATCAACACAGAAAGCTGCACAAAAACAAAGAGGGAAGAAGAAAATACTCCCTCAATCGTCAACATTAACACAGAGGGGGGGGTCGCTGCAGTTAGGCACTACAACTAAATCAGGGAGCAGTGATTGACAGGTGAGTCCTTCACTCAGTCATTCTCAGATGGAGACGAGACTTTTCTTATTGGGAGTTTCAGTGTAAAAGTCCATCCCTGCCTTAAATGTTTGACTAGAGTATTACAGAAAGCTGTACCAACAACACAATGAATGATTATCATTTCCATTTATAATGTTTGGAGTGGAGTGAAAAGCTCCACTGAGCACACAGCATAATGACAGTAGTTCAAAACTAATAAATGTTTGGCACTATTTTGGTGACGGTAAAAGAAAAAGAAGGAATGACGTGGAAAAACTGTTCAGTGGAGGATAACAATGTGTGAACTCCATGTTTTACAGGAGGGATTAAAAATGCTTAAAGATGTAGAAGTTATAAAGCACAAATTGCTACAGTTTCAGTGATAAGCTGACAAAGCATAACTGGAAATTGTGTTGAATCAACAAAAAAAGAAAAGAAAATTCAAAGAAAGCCCTCGTCCTAGAAAATGTCTTATTTAAGTAATATTGATTAATCTTTCACCTGCAAGAACCCAGAACCATGTTTTCTAAATGAATATAAAAGACAAAATGGAGGACAGGGGACACATTTGTGAAGATCTATAATGATGCATATACCACACGTGATGTCTTACATGCACACTGTCTCATGGTGTCACTTCGGGACTTCATGAGTTACAGTCATGGACACAGCTGCATACAGCTGCAGGATCATTTACAAGGCTGTCCACATGTCATCAGTGGTTCTTAAGGTTTAATTTTAGTCACAATGTCAAATGTTGCCATCTGTCAGCAGACAGCCCGAGTGGATTCCTGCAGAACAAATCTGTCCTACAAAGAAGTTGGTCCAAATGATACAAATGATAATCCTGCCACTCACAGAAAAAGTGATATTTCACTGTTGTGTTAGAAAAAACACTCGGTGAATACACACATTGTAAATACGTCCAGGTCTATCTATTTAGAGCATCAATCACAGAATCACTCATTTGGAAAATCAACAGAATGTTGAGACGGTACGGCAATGAAATCATTTCATTAAATGAAACAATGCTCATCAATCAATCAATCAATCAATCAATCAATCAATCAATCAATCAATCAATCAATCAATCAATCAATCAATCAATCAATCATTCATTCATTCATTTGATACTGGCCAGCCTTACATCCAGTTCATTCTTACTGTTGAACCATGAAGTCACATTCATCATGAGATCCAAACACTTAGTACATACACATATTTACTTAAAATATAAAGTCATCTCTAACATGCTGTCCTGTGCTGTCAGTGAATGAGGCTGTTTGTTCTTCCCTTTATCAAAATGGAGAAAACAAGGTCAGTCACATTGGAACGTTAAAGGAACCTTATCTCTACCTCATCTGTGCTTGTTTGTATATCTGAGCCTTAGACAGCAGCCTAGTAAAAACAGATTTAATGTCCCCATATTTTTGTATTATAATAATGGGTTAGTGAAAAGACCCCATGCTATTTTTGGATTACATCTAAAATAAACAGCTGTCCACGACCTGTATAAGCTATGGTCTAATAGCAGTTTAGCACAATCCACCAAACAGTCTTCAGGATTATCAATGTAAAACAAGGAGGCATTAATGTTACTGAAATGAATTAACATCAATAATTATACAAAACAGGAAGTTTACTATTTCTGGATTAAGATGCTTGCATCAAATCACCAAGTGCTGAGTGTGCAAATCTCATAACTAATAAAATTCAGGAGATTACAAAATATCAGCTCCACAAAGTCTCACATGAAATGACCACTACAGGAAACCAGTTTCATCATTCAGTCACTGGGTACAATGGTGAGGGTTTGATCCTTATGTTTCGTTAAGACATGAATACAGCACCTGATGTGAGAGAAAGCACTTTTTAGTATCCCTGCAGAAACCCACACTTCCCTTACTTTACCACCTGTGGCAAACAGAGCACAGAGCCACGGTCCTGTGCCAAAAGGCTGAAATTCACATTACTCGTGATTAGACAGTGAGACGACAGACAAGAGGTGAAGCAGCGTGAGCTCTTACACAGCAGACGTGGTACCGCTGCAACTGTCACAATGACACATTCATCTGAGTCAGAGTGCATAGAGTGGGAAGAGTTCTTAAAATAAAAAATTAAATGAAAAGCCAGGCCAAATGATTTATGTCTACATAGTTTTTCCTATTATTATTTCCCCTAATCTGTAACAAGAGAAACAGACTGACAAGGGTCGAAGGTTTATTAGATGCTGCATAGCAGTTTATTTTACTATAAGAAATACTGGTAAGAATTCTCGCTGTGGAAAGGTACCATGGTGACTAGGGGTGTAACCATTAATTGACATTGTCAAGAATAGTCGACAAAAATAAAAATAGTCCCTGACCAATTCAACTGTCGACTATTTTCTCCGAAGGTGTTTTCCAAAGGAGTGAGACATCTCCCTTCCTTCCTATCTCTGCTCAGAGTTGTACAACAGCATTCAGCAGCCAGTAAACATACAATGGTGCTGATGCTGAATACAGAAAAGAAAATGATTACTTCCTGTCTGTGTCTAGACCAAACTGCAACAGTTTTATGTATTTATAGTTTCTATCAATACTGAACACCAAGTCTGTCCTTGGAGAACAAATGGGAAATTTTATTTCCTCTCTGGATCAGCAGCAGCTGATAGCAGCAGCAGAGATTGAAAGATGTATTTCTGAATGAAGAATCCATCTTTCTGGTCTCTATCATTAATTCTAACAGCATTTAAACAACCTCAGGCTACATTTAAAAGCTGAGAGCTAAATAAGAGCCATTTCATAATTATGTGATTCATAATCGGATTAGTCGACTAATGGTTTCAATAGTTGATGTTTAATCCATTATCAGAATAGTCGTTAGTTGCAGCCCTAATGGTGACCCCGCTGTGGTACATCTACTGTACCGACACAGCGAGACACACAGCTGATATGTGGGTGAAGTATGCGGACTGGTGGAGGACAGACAGCTGGAGAACCATTTATTCCATGAGCTCAGTGCAGACTGTGCTACTGCAACTTCTGTAAAACTTGCAACAAACTCGAGTGTTTGATTTCACTAAAGAGCTAAAAGAATAGATGATTGTAGACTGATAAATCATTTGTCATCTTTTATCAGCACACACAGTGCTGACTTTACATAATGTAGCCAGTACATTGTATTTAACCCCAACCAGTGGATGGGACTAAGCCTATCTGAGATACAAGGTTTATAAAACACTCTGATTGACAAACTGACAGTGTTAGCACAGCATAGAGGGCGGGGCTTCCTGAGAGCAGAGGGTGGCAGTTAGTTGAAGGCTGACTTTAGTTCATTGAAAGCAGCGCGTCTCTGTTTCTGCTCCTCAGCCTGCTTCTTCTTGGCCTCCTGTTCCTGGCGGATCTCTGCCTCAAACCGGTTGGAATCACTGATGGCATTGACCTGTCCAATGGGAGAGCACACAGCTGTGAGGGGGTGTCACCGCAGAGCTCCTCAGACAAAAGCAACAAATCAGTTTTTAATCCTGTAGCATTTTATAAAGGACAGGAACCATGTGAGCAGCAACATCACTGTGCGCTGTACAGTAATAAAAACTCAAATATACAGTATATCAGATATTTCCCAGCTTAAATCAATGTTGCGTGTTTAAAAAATTCAAAAGGACCATTGACAACATGGCGACAGAGGCATGTGGTTGTTTTTCTTAAAGCCAAATGTACTCGTACACGTACTCGTCATCTTCCGCTTATCCGGAGGGTCCAGGTCTCAGGGGCAGTAGCTCTTCCAGGGGGATCCTGAGGCGTTCCCAGGCCACCTGAGAGATATAATCTCTCCAGTGTGTCCTGGGTTGGCCGCAAGGTCTCCTCCCGGTTGGACATCCCCAGAACACCTCCCTAGGGAGGCACCCGGGAGGCAGATACCCAAAAACCACCTCAAGTGACTCCTCTTGATGTGGAGGAGCAGCGACTCTACTCCGAGTCCCTCCCGGATGTCCGAGCTCCTCACCCTGTCTCCAAGGGAGAGCCCAGGCACCCTGCAGAGGAAACTCATTTCAGCCGCTTGTATCCGCAATCTTGTTCTTTCAGTCATTACCCAAAGCTCACGACCATAGGTGAGGGTTAGAAAGTAGATCCACTGGTAAACAGAGAGCCTTGCCTTCCGGTGTAACTCCCTCTTCACCACAGATGCTGCCCCAATCCGCCTATCAATCTCCTGCTCCATTCTACCCCCACTCGTGAACAAGATCCCGTGATATTTAAACTCCTCCACCTGAGGTAGGACCTCCTCCCCGACCTGGAGCAGGCAATCCACCCTTTTCCGGCGGAGAACCATGGACTCAGATTTGGAGGTGCTGATCATCATCCCAGCCGCTTCACACACAGCCGCAAACCGCCCCAGTGAGAGCTACAAGTAGCTGTCCAAGGAAGCCAAGAGGACCACATCATCTGCAAAGAGCAGGGATGAGATCCTCCCGCCACCAAACTTGACCCCCTCCACTAGCCGGCTGTGCCTAGAAATTCTGTTCATAAAAGTAATGAACAGAACTGGAGAGAAAGGGCAGCCCTGACGGAGTCCAACCCCCACCGGGAACAGGTCCGACTTATTGCCGGCCACGCAGACCAGACTCATACTCCTTCCATACAGGGACTGAATGGCTGCTAGCAAGGGGCCATCCACCCCATACTCCCGGAGTACTCCCCACAGCATATATATACGTATATGTGTATATATACATATATATATACATATATACATATATATACGTATATACATATATATATGTATATACATATGTATATACGTACATACATATATATACATATATATATACATATATATACATATATACACATATATATACATATATATACATATATGTATATATATATACACATATATATACATATATATATACATATATGTATATATATATATATATATGTATATATATATACACATATATATACATATATATATATATATATACACATATATATACATATATGTATATATATATACATATATGTATATACATATATATACACATATATACACATATATATATATACATATACATATATACATATGTATATA
>OOFC01033337.1:0-14029 GCA_900323345.1 Pseudochromis fuscus | reverse complement strand
TTATATATGGATCAATATTGGTTCATTATGGGTGCCGTAGTCAGTGCAATCACAACATACGCCCCCTAACGTTTGATTGATTTGACTGTTTCTTTTATGTGTTTACTGAATCAGGGTAAAGTTTCCCTCCACGTTTGTGATGCAGACTACGTGATAAAAAGTTGCACTACCTGTTGTACCTTGCTGTTGGTAAAAGATAAAACTACGTCACTGACGTTACCTCGGAGAAAAAAATAAAACAGCTGTTTATGTAGCTTTGAACTGTGACAAATGGAGTTGGAAATACATTGTTTTCAACGAAGGCGGCGCAAATACCGGTAAGAGCTACCGGTACGTACGGTACTGTATTATGAATGTACTAGCTTGTTTTGGAGTGAACTGAGTTGTCACAACGTTGGTTTGTTTTCTATTAATAAAGTTTGACTGACTGACTTATCTGACTGTTTTGTTGATATTCCCTTTAGCGCAGCTTCATCTAGATGGATGATAACACAACCCCAGACAGTAGTTTCTATTCTAGGCACCTTATAATCCGATGCGCCTGATAGTGCGGAAAATACGGTAATATGATGTGCAGTGAAGGAGCTACCACTAAAAGAAGTAAACAATGTGTCTTGAAGAACATCCTTTTAGCTTAAATCCAAATACCCAGTAGCATGTCTGGTAAATCCCCATTTAACGATGTAATTCTCAGTAAAGAAATTACGAGGGGAACAGAATAAACACACTGAACCTGTCGTGACAGTCGTAAAGGGTTAAATACACATACTGTAAATCATGTTAGATTTCAAGATCATTTTATCCTCCAACCACACAAATACAAAACCAAAGTGAATAAAAGACTGTATAGTGGTTTTCAGTCCAGGCTGATGAAAAGGCCCTCACTGTAAATGTGTTGTTCACACTGTTGTCCACAGGTGTAATCACACATTAAAGTGCAGCCAGTGCAGGTATCAGTGATGGCTGCCAGCACTGAACACAACACCAGAGTACTTAAAAGACAAAGAAGTTAGTGAAAAAAAAAAAAAAAAAAAAAAGAAATAATCTCAAATAACACCCACTCCCTCCATGTGATTTGAATCCATTTGCTCTCTTTGGTCTCTAAAAGGTTCACACTGTCCTCACTTAATTCCCTCAAAAGGTCAGCCGCGTTGCCTAGCAGTCGTGTTTATGCAGCCGATCAGGTGGGCCAGGTCTGTATCGACAGTAAAGTGACACATGAAGGCATCGTGAAAAGCCATCTGTTACTGATCACCAGATTACAGCCGAAAATTGTTTATTCTAGAAATATGCTCCTGACTCCATCTTCAAACACTGCCCTATAAATAAACTAAAAATAGGCTTCTGAGTTTATTTGCACATAAAACACACCTCTTATTTTAGATAACCTCCGGGTGTTCGTCTTTCCTTTCCTGTTTTGATGCTCTCCGGAGGAGCGTGATGTCACGAGCAGCGTCGTGTCTGTTCTGTTTCCTTACCAGCTGAGTAATATCATCATTATTGCCTGGTTCAACAAGATCTTCAGCCTATCTGAGTAATCTGATTCCTCACTTCCTGATTAGATAATGATTTGCATGCGTGATGCAGAATGGGAATCAGGACCAGTCAGAACACGGAGCACAGGAAGGAGCTTTCCATTTACTGAGAGGAGAGATGAACAGTGTAATATACACTGGGCCAGTGGTCTGCACTCACAAACATGGGATGGCACCAACTAAATGAGCTCACTGAAGCAAGCATAAATATTTCAGGAGGTTTTCAGATTGTCTGAAGCTTGTTAAGACCCAATACAGAACATGTGACTGAGTCCACTCTCAATAAGGTCACACAGCCGGGCTCAAGTTAAATGGTAGATGCTTTATGAGGGAAGTGTTTATGTTCCTTTATAGAAACATTTATGTGGAAGAGTCTGTGCTGTGTAGACACGAGGAAGATTTAAAAGTGGTCTAACAGGAGTCCCATCCTTCAGTGTGATTTACTTTGATTCCCTCTGCTGACAGACAGTCTGTGCTATAATTTTGTTTGAACAAAATGTCGCTCCATATAATCAGTGCAGAATAAATGGCACGACACATATTCTGAGCAGACACGCACAAAAGTTACAACCTCACAAGTGGTTCTTCAAATAGCACGAAAGAACAATTTAAAGGCTGAAGTGGTTTGTAAGTGCTGCTGAAATCAACATCTACTCCCCAGTAAACTTCTGAAGAGCCATCTGTTTAGAGCCTGACACTCGCCTTTACTTCTGACCACTTAACTGAAAAACACCAAAGCAACTGCTTTATAAAAAGCCACACAGTGAAATAATTGGAGGATTCGAGCTGACAGTTCAGTTGGCATGTTTCCTCGCAGATGCCCAGTGTTTAATTATGCACGCTTGATGTCTTGATGAAAAATTGTCAATGACTATAAAACCTCTCTTTTTGCAAGAATCATTTCAAGGTATACTTGGGGATGACCTTTCTCCGTGCAGGCTAATGTTTGTGCAAGCTGTCATAACACCCACGCCTTGTGTCAAGGAAATCTGCTGTTTTGCAACACTTGCAGAGTGTAAGTCACTGACTTCGTCATTCTGTGGTTGGAAAACACTGCGTAGGTTCTTTGAAGAGAATGAAGTCTACATCTAATGTTGGGCATTTGTTTTTCCTCCTGAAACTACAACAGCTCCCTTCGGTGCAGTGCGTGCAGAATGCATCAGGTTAACAGCAGGGAAAGGACGGACATGCTTGGTTGCTATGGAAAGTGTTTCCCTCAATCAGCTGCTCGCCGTCAAAGCGCTGCCATGGGTGACTAACAGGTAGGAGGATCCACGGGCAGAAAGGAGGAAGCCAGCTCTGGGAAGGGGGAGTCCAGCCATTAGCTGTGAGTCTTCCCCCTTCAGCTGCACCTCCTCCCACGCCAGAAGCCTGGTTTGGCCTTCAGACCCACAGGCCACGCTCTAAATTACATTCTACATGCAGATGCTACTGTGACTCATTGCATGAACAGGGGAATACTCCCTCACTATAAATGGACTGTTTACTTGATGGGTCACTTTGCAGGTTTGGCCCAGAGTTACAAACCACTATCAGAAAACTATCAGGGGAAAAATGACACTTTGTCACATCAATGTCTGACCATCAGCTCCTTTTCTGTTTCTTTACTTTTTTTCATTCAATGTAAAATAGTATTGTTCTCCATATTAATAAGATTAATTTGATTTATTAAATTATACTAAACAGAATCCTGCCCGTGCAGAATTTATTCATGAATATAACAGCTGTGTAATAATGTAAAAAGCAGCCACAGCTGAGCACGCTCTGCTAAAACAGGACTACCCATTGTCTGTCATTGTATATTTGAAGGATTTGGTGCCATGCAAATTACAGGCTCCAGTTAGTAGAAATGCTGGAGAAACTGAACACAATAAACATGGATTGTAAATCAGACGAGAGAGAGAAAAAAAAAGAAAAAAACTGAACAAAAAAAAATAAAAATCAAAAGACATTCACCACAGTATGAATCACAGATTTCTTGGAAAATGTGGGCGAGGCTTTGCACACTCAACAGCTTCAAAGTGAGGACTGCCCATCACTCTGAGTTCAGACTTGAATGTGACTTATATAATATCTTTTTGTGGAGGCAGCCTTGTAGAACACGGTGCCATGTTCAGAAAAAAAAAAAAAAGAGAAACTCAAACCTGCCCAGACTGGTAGGGGTGAAAGCTCTCAAACAGCAGCCACGGTGCTTTTACAGAGTAAGTGCTTGCACATATCAGGGAGTCTCGCCTGGTTCGCCTCCACAGATCTATCCACAACCGAAAATGAAACATTAACTGTCACTTTAAAAATTGAAATAGTATCTTGTAGTATTCGATCAAAAAGGTAATTTATGAATTGGGATCATCAGAAAGTTCTACTGGTTATATTGGCTGAATTTGAATTTGCTACCACAAAGTAAAAAGGTTAAAAATGGAAAGTGAACAGTCAGTAGCTATTGCATGATTCAG
The DNA here is from genome assembly GCA_900323345.1 of Pseudochromis fuscus. Classification (NCBI taxonomy): domain Eukaryota; kingdom Metazoa; phylum Chordata; class Actinopteri; family Pseudochromidae; genus Pseudochromis; species Pseudochromis fuscus. The sequence goes on along the minus strand of OOFC01033337.1, from coordinate 10,041 downwards.
AGTGGACGATGTTACAATCAAGGAAGTAAAGGCTGAAGGGAATATACAATGATGCTATTTGGAGAAGTGAAAAAAATCTTTGATGCCAATTCTGTGATAAATGCTGTAATAGCAACAGTAACCACACAACTTGCCCATGGATCTCAAAATGGGTTAAATTCTTTTACAAGCCTCCAGCCTCTGATGTAAACATTAACAAAGGCACAATTGACCTGACTACAGTATTGATTGTTTGTGCCTGAAAACCCTCTTGCAGCTACAAATGACTGAACACCACAGAGACCCTCCAGCTTTCAAATCACCTGCTCATAACAAAGGTGCAAAGTGACACCTGGGAATAAAGTCTCACAGACACCGAGAGCTCAGACAGGCTGGAAGTCATTTTACTAGTTATCTAAACTCTCCTATATGTTTTGTTTTTCCACATGACGCTCACCATTTTTCAGTCAAATGACAGTGAGGGGAGAGCTCTGAGTAAACAATGACCACACACCAACGCCCACCGTCACCCATTTCATCCACTGACAGAAAAACAGTGTAAACCCTCTGGGGAGTTTATTATTATCATGTGTTTTGGCTGAGGTTTCACTGTTGCCACCGGTAAAGCACAATATCCTGCAACACACACAATCTCAGATTGGGGTCATTCAGATAAGATCATATCAGATGGTGCCAATAAGACAATAACCTGCAGTGCTGACATATTAAGTTGTGAAATTTATTGGCACATTTTAATAAATCATACAAAGTATCCTCGGACATAACACCCCAAATAGTTGAAATAGCACTACTCTGACAGATGACTTGCTCTCTGTAAATAGACTGAGAGTAGGGTTCCCAACAGGCAACTCAAGTAGCCTGACATTACAATCATGACAAGGGGAACTAAAAAAAATGATGCATGTTTATGAGAATGAAGGCAGGGGAGTGTTCATTAAAATACAATGGATCTGCTGCGTGTTGTTCTCCTGAGTGAATTACTCTTTTATTACTACACGACTCTGATATCGGTCACATGCAATCATCCTCGGATTTTAACTGAAAACCAGCACAGGGCTTAAAATGATCTCCCCACCACCACCACCACCACCAGTGTTTGACTAGAGCTAGAAAAAGCTGCGGGGAAACTTGAAGCAATACGAGCCCGGACCTGTGCAGTTTGTTTACGAGTCATTTACCTTTCTGTCGGAGGTCCGTTGTTAAATCTGGTCTTGAAATCGTCGCGGTTGCAGCCACAGCAACAGCCCCTCGGACCCCTGCTTTCTGACGCCAGGCGAAGTGGCCGTTAACTTTAAATGGAGGCAGCGGCTGTGCGGAGCGGCAGCGGCAGCGGCGGACTAGTGCGGAGCAGAGACTGAGTGAGAGGATCCCTCCTGTCAAGCACCGCCTCGGCTGCTCAGTGCGAACCAATACACACCAACCAATGCACACTGACGAATACACACTTAGCAATGCACACCCGCTGCAGCGGTCCTGTGCATCCATCTGCACACTTGCAAAGTGACGCTTGTTAAAACAAAGCAGCCGTAACCAGTAATAGTGCAATTATCTTTCTGCTCTTCCAAAGAAAATCAATTCAATTTCAGAAGTGCCATTATTATTTTTATTGTTATCCGGTGCAAGTAACCTACAACTTACTACTCACAAGAAATAACCTCTGGAGTCACAATAAAATAATATCATCACTAGAATCGTGGAAATTGATTTATTTAATCTACAAACAAAAATTAAGGCAAGGGAAAACCCATGGTCAAAATACAGTGTGGAAGATAGATCATAAACAATCAATTCATGGGGACGTTTGAATATAAAGAGCTCAAACAACCATCTCTGAATATCAGAATTCACCCATCGTGGATGATTTCACGGAAGCTGCCATTTTAAATGAGCCCATGTGATGTCAGAGCATCTCAAACATAGACTGTTAATAAAAATGGATGAAGCAAGTGGGGCATAAAAATGAGGCCAATGTAAAAGTGCAAAAAGTGCAATACCACCTGTGGCCACTGGAGGCTCCAAAAAACTCTCCAATTTACATCAATTCAAAAATCCTCATTTTCAATCATGAAATACTCATTTTTTCAGAAGTCATTCTGATGTCATCAGCTAAAGTCAACTCCTCTTTTTAGAGACCTGGTGGTCCATCTGGAAAAAAAAAACAATAACTACGCAGATACTAGTCTTCAAAAAAAATTGTGCTCTCTGACATGGACTAAAAGTAATAAATATAAATAGCAAAATAAGATCTTAAACAATTAATAAAGTTAAATACTGTTAAAACTACAGTAGTATTTTTTTTTTTATTCACTAATGTGCCAACCGTAATGTACCCTCACTACTGTTGCTATGGTTACTTGGAGTAACCAGTAGCAGTGACATGCATTGAAAAAAAACAAACAAAAAAACAAAACGTGAATGAACTGTCAATGTGCCCGCATCTGCAGCCAATCAGAAATTAGTATTTTATAGTTAAAAGTCTGGAAATGTGCAAAGGGAAATACCACACTCTTTATCTTATTACAATTATTTGAAAGCTTTAGCAACAAATCCTCTATAAACTAAAATTGTACATACAAAACATATTGTTATTGTTATGTTATGGCTTATAGGAATCACCCAGCAGTGTGTAAAATTGTTATAATAACTTCTTTACACATGAATTGAGCCTTTAAGCCTTACTCTAATAGTGAATTTTATAGACGTCAACACTCACAAGGACAGCTATTCTTTATTTTAGTAGTTTTACTTTTAATAGAGGCCATTTCTCTAGTAAAAGACAGATTTTTTACAGTTGGATATAGCGTTTCTTCCTCCACCACACCACACCAGCTGAGTTTTGGCCCTGACATTTTAAATAAATGTGTTTCTCGTATGATATTATACGGCACCGCTGTGCACCAAGTAGCAGCCAGCCACGTCCAATAACGATGAGTGTCCACAACAACAGAGCAACAGAATTCGGTAAAGCACATGATTTCACATTCCACTGATCACAATGGTGAGGGATTACGCTCCACAATGAGGATGAGGCTGGCTGGGAAGGATAACAGACATGGAAAACATGTGGGTGTCTGGGTTGGACACAGAAAAGAGAGAGTGAGTCAGGTCAGAGCAGAGCAGTCAGACCTCTCTCTGCCTGTGCTCTGTGGCTAAACTTCCCTCTTTGTTTTCATAAAGTAGATCAGCACCATTTCACAGCCCACAGCTCCTCTTCAGTGCCCGCTGTTTTGGTAAAAGCAGCAATCATTTTCTCTTGAATGAAATCTTTACATAATGTGTTCATCTGTTGTGCCCTTAAGGAATCTAGTTCCCCACAGATCTCTGATGACATGGTGTGGTAAAATAAGGAACTGCATTTTGCCTAATTGAAATGCTAAATATAAAACAGATCAATCCCTGTGAGAAAATCCATTAATTTAGCATGATGTTTGACATTTTATTACTTTCTTGTCTGTACAACACGGTACATAACAGACACAAAACAAATAAAAACATTTGCAAGGAAAATAGTAAAGGGCACAATCCACTGGTGTGGTCTTCTATATGTCAGCTGAAGTCTTACTACAGCAAAAAGTGACAAATGGTAAAGCATTTTTTTTTCCTTTCTCAAAGCCTTAAGAGTGACTTTACAAATATTTGTACAATCTCCAAGCTGTGTGTTTTTTTAGTGGTATGTCAGTGAAAAGATATTTGCTAACTGAAGAATGATCCATGGATATTTCAATCATCAGAAAATGACTTAAAGGTTCACGAAACATCAAGTGAACCATTTGTCAAATGAAACTCATTTTATATATATATATATATATATAGCTCAATCCCAAATGTTAAACCTCAAATTTAACACTTCAACTGGACCCAACATACAGACTATACACACATACACGCACACACACACACACAACTGAGGCAACAAAGAAAACACAAAATCATTAGTTTCTTCCTGCAATGAACTTCAAATGCACCGAAAAAGGCAGATTTCCATACATCAAATGGTAACATCTTCAAGCATGTTTGTGTAAAAGGCAACACAATAAATAAAACAAATGGCACAGAAGGTTTGAACAATCTAAACTGAGAAGCACGATGTCTTGTGAAATATTCACAGGAAACTAAAACACTAAAGCGAGCACGTGGAACGGTCTGCAGAGGTGATGACGTCCCTGCAGACACTGACACAGGCCGACTAAACAGAACCGAGATAAACAAAAATCACAATATTATTACAGTGAAGAGTATAACATTTATAATTCAATATAGTATTTGTATTTACAAGCATTTATACAACCGAGGACATTAAATCGGGGTTCAAGCCTATCACTATATCGGGACATGGAGCAGAACAATCAGATCATTATAATGCACTAAATATAAACCTTGTAAACATCACATCTCCTCTATGATCTTAGATATCAGTCAGATTAAGTTTATATTTGCCAGGTTCATAAAGTATTTGTCCTTACTTTAAGGCATAGGTATCAAGCTTAGGAGTGAGCCTAAGATTTTAATTTAAATAAGCCAGATTTATTCAGAAGGTTTCACTCCAAAGAGGAAAAACCTGCTCAATCACAGCAAACTCCCCGCCAAGCAAAACGTCCCCACTTGTCTCTGGATCAGCTCAGCTAGCTGTACAGTTATAAGATCTCCTCCACTCCGTGCGCAAAGATCATAACCAGGCCGGGCTCCAGGATCATATCCTCCCCCATATGCTGATTCTCACAGGCCATCACCACCACTGCCTGCTTGCCAGGGATACGCTTGGCAACGTAGTTCTCATAGTAGCGTCTGTTCATCTGCCGCGTCTCGAGAGTGGCCAGTCCCTGCGGCCAGTTCCGTTCGTGGGCGTTCTCGATCAGGTCGTTCACGATCGAGAGGGGACAGCCGCTGTCGATGAGCGAGCGTTTGATGACTGCCTGGAGCACAGCGTCAGGAGTGGAGATCATGCCCCCCCAGCGTGTCACTCTGGCAGGCTGCATGGAGTTCACCCACCTGAAGATCAAAGTAAAAAAAAACAACCACAAGACTATTAAGAACAGAGTCGGTGTTGCAATACCGAGTGGGAGGGGAGAAGAAACTTGACTTACTCCAGGATCTCGTTGTACTCGATGCTCTCTTCGAGGTTTTGCAGGTTGGGGTTTGCGCTGCGGATTGCTCTCATGTAGGCTTTTAGCAGCTGAATGTCTCGTTTCTGGACAGAAGGAGCACGATAGTCAGCAGGAGACAAAACCTCTTAAAAGAGTTTCTAACCATCCACTTAGCTAGTCTGGTCACATCAGAATGTAACATCTCTCTTAACAAAAAAGACTTTATCTAATCATATCCCTTAAAGAAATTTATTGGCAAGACTATTACTACATAGTACCGAATGCAAAGAAAAAAGAACATATGAAGAGGCATGCAACAACTTCACCATGTACCGCACATCAAAGTTGTTTAATTAAAACTGCACCATCAAAATAATTAACTACGCATTTCAGCCAGACCCAAAATCCACAAAAAAGCCCTTTAGTAACTGAAGTATAGTCTTTTATGCCAAGTGCTCAGTACAGAATAATGTGGTTGTTATGCAAAGGGAATGTGCTCCTGGCTCTGTCCAAAACCTGTTTAACAGACATTTGTAAACAGTATTTGTCAGAAACAGACCCTGAAGTGTTTTGTGGTTTGCATGTTAATGTGGTGGCAAACTGTTCTTACCTGTTCCCCCAACTGGTGCTTATGTTCAGCCACAGTTTTCTCCAGCTCTGAAATCTTAGTCTGCTGCTGCTGGACGACACTCCGCAAGTGTTTGATGCAGTTATGGTTGGGCAGCTCATCTTTGGGCATTTCAAGCCTGTAAGAGACAAAAGGCAATTTGATGCTGTGCCATACAAAGGCTGAGGTCAAACGCACTTACAGATCAAATTTATTTTGAGTCTCTTGTGAGGCTGATGACAATATCGTGTGCTCTTTTTGCCAGATTCCACTTACCCACATCCCTCCTCACAGTTGACAGGCCTTTTGGGGTTGTGCTCGCAGTCTTTGAGGTGTGACTGCAGCTGGTCCAACCGCAGTGTGGCGGTGCAGCCAAAGGTTGCATTGTCACAGCTGATCTGAAGTTTAGACAGCATGTTGCGCATGATGCGGGGCACAGGCCGGAGGTGAGCTAGTGTCACTACTGTGCGGTCAACAGGACAGATCTGCTGCTGCGCAAACCACTGTGTTATGCAGGCATTGCAGAAGGCATGTTCACAGTGTGGAGCCTGAAATGAAAAACACAAACAACCATCAAAAAGTTTAATTAAAAAAAAAAATAAATAAGAAAGAAAGAAAGAAAAAACAGATAGAATTGATTTCAGTGATCTTTTAAACAGGGACTTGCCTGCACTGGTTCTTCTAGTACTCCACTACATATTGGGCACAGCAGGTCTTCATCCACCTCCCCTTGGAACCTCGTTACGTCGTACCCCATGGTACATTACCCACAACCTCCTGAGCAACACAAAACCATGACAATTCAGTCTGTAGACAACTTCACGGCCCAAAAGATGTATTTAAATATTTTACAAAAACAGAACTGTGCAAATTGTCTGGGAAGATTCATCCAGGTCGTGGTTATCAGAGAAGGATTGAATGTAAGGACTTGGTTGTAGTTACTTGATTGACCCGTCATCACAGGGGCTTCTTTAATTTAAACCGACTAATGGGGGAGTCTGTGGTTTTAAACCTCTGTGGGGTCATAACAGAGACTCCACTCACTCTAATGACTGTTGTTACAACTGGCTGGAGCACTAATCACCCAGGTGGTATCAATAATCTTACCCCACAAAGAACTCCCTGCCAGTAAGTTAAAACGGAAGTCCTTTGGATGAGAGGCAAAACCTTTTCAAGTATCTGCAACCGATTCCAGCTGCACTAGACTCAGTCCTCCTTCAAGAACTGTGCAAAGGTTTTAGAGACTTTAGACATCGTCTGCCGTCCTGCAGCAGACGGTGTGGCCCCCACAGAGGCAGGATGTCAGCATCATCAGTTCAGTCTGGGTTTTACACAAAACAACAGAAGCAACTGAGACAGCCAAATTCACAGACAAACGTTTGCCAAGATGCTTGGAAAAACTTGGATGCCAAGTACCTCGGAAAACTGGTTCACCAATATTGATGTGGCTTCACTGTTTTATATTTTACAGACATTTGAATGAAGTTGATTGATAATAGAAATCTATGTGGGTTTTTTTTTTTTTTAATGAACCCCCACTTTACCCTTAGCACTGCCATTTCCTGCACTGTTCTGTACATATAAACTTGAATCTTACCTCACTCACAAAAGGCCTCAAATACTTCCATTCAGCTCTTGATGTATTCCTGATACGTCACATCTGGCAGAAATGATCTGTCTGTGGAAAGAGATGCAGACACTCCCTGCAAAAAAACACAATATCCACCTTGATTGCTCGGTGTACAGTACTGTTGGATATCTGAATATTTGCTCGACCACAGTTATGCTATAAAATATAAAATCCCACATGATAAATACAGTATGGATGTAGCTTATCTGAACACACCATTAAATAGCTGAGAGCTCCGAACAAACTACACTCTTTAACAGAATGACTCTATCGAGGGTTTTTGCTGGATAATATGCATTAGTCGTAGTATTACTAAGTCAACAAAAAAGCACAATGAGAGAAACTGAGAACAGCCACATTCAAACACAGCCCACAGGCGATGTCCTTGATTCGAAGTTGTGTGGCTTTCTGCTTTTTACTCAACATGTGAAACTACCCAAATATAATATCTAATGAGAGGATACGGGTACCCCAGATGACTGGTAGCTGACCTAATTTCAATGAAAGCAGCACACACGGGTCTGGAGGCGGTTTACAGACCCTTTTTCTCCCATCGGTGTCAGCGTGTCTTGGAAACAGGCTAGCTAAAATCATCCATGCTAACGTTACCTACGATCATGTTATTTCTCTGCTCTGGTGGGGTCAAAATGAGCTACACTGATGTCATTGTGAATAAATATCCCAATGCCTGAGCTCGGATACCAGCACACAGCCTGTTAGCCACGAATTATATGCAGCTACCGCTTGCTAACTAGCTAGAATCATTAGCAGCTACGGTGCCATTGGTTTCCTTTGGTGTATTAGCTCTCGTGCTAACCAGACAATGCTCAGTCTCGACAAATTAGACCGAGAATCAGCTGTTTACACTCAGTCACTTTAGAAGAAAATATCTCGACTGGTTGATATACTTACTTGGGCGTGTGGTGAAATAGCTCCTTATGATGGTTTCTATGTATTTTCAGACGTCCTACTGTAACTAGTAGCTTGCTAGCCACGTCCTGTGCTACATCCTATAGTGGTGCGTCGTCGATACGCAGGCGCGTGGAGACGTCATGACGTACCAGCTTCTTATTGGTCAATAAAATCTATCTCTATCCAGCTATGATGTTTTATTAAAAAAACGTGCAAAATGTGCACGACAGAGACAGACAGACAGACAGACAGACAGACAGATAGACAGATAGATAGATAGATAGATAGATAGATAGATAGATAGATAGATGTACTTTATTGATACCCAAGTTGGGAACAGGTTAAGACACAGGAAAGACCACAGATAAGATATATAAACTTAGAGTAATATAATATACACTGTACAGAACGCACACTACTACACAAATGTATACTAACAAAGTACTAACCTAAAAACATTACAATAGTAATTTACTAAAAATTAACTACGCAAACCAAAAACAAGTGTCCAAAGTGGAAACAGGGAAAATCAGTGGCTAAATTATGAAAATCAGTGGCTAAATTATGAAAAACAAAATGTTCATGGCATAAAAATAATAATTCTAAAATCAGAGATTAGATTTTTAAATGACAAATGTGTTAAAGTTTACATGCATGTATTTGCAGAGACAGTATATGAAATTGCAGTGCAATTTATTTTCCTATTCATGGATCCCTCAGTTTATGGAACTGTGCATTTTCTTAATTATTTTCTTAATTATTTTCAACACATTAGCAAAAGTATGCAGTGTTTCTGTCTCAGTGCTCTGTGTGGGACAGAAGGTAAACATGGAGGAAATGACCAGCAGCCAGCACGCAGAGAGAAAATGAACTCCATGTAGAGCGCGAGGATACGAGTTTAACAGAAGGAGGAACACATTGAGAACACGAGTCAGCATTATCTGCCAGTGTGGCCACATGCTGACACTGACAAAAGCCAATGTTACCACATTTTACTCTAACAATCTATGTGGTTGTCTTCAAGTTAACTCCAGCCTCAGGCAGTGGCAGTGTTCAGCAGAGTTATTAAGAAATAGTTATTCCAATATTTACATTACTTTCAATGTTTGTCCTGATTGGGCCTGGCTGGTACATGAGTTTAGTGTGTACTGTGTTTCACACACACCATGAGGATGTTTGACTGAGAAGTATAAATTATGGTGTGTAATTCATGTTCAAACTGTCTGTGGATACACAGTCTCATAACTTATGACTCTGTTTAGTAAAACAAAGATTATGGCCTGAAACACACACCGTCACAGGACTAAATGAGGACGGTAAAACACTCCTGAAAATCATTTTTGCTTTGTCATGAGTCAGTTCCTCATGAGTTGAGATAAACTCAGGACATGAAACTAATTTCTCACACCCCACGACAGAATAATCTGAGTGTTGCTTCATCATAGTGCTCCAGTTATTCCAAGATACACCAAAACGTGAATGTGAAACCTGCAATAAAAATAAATACAAACTCCAAAAATATTTAGCAATAGCACTTTATTGAACACAAACAACCCTAAGCCACAATACTGAATGACAAGACCAATTGGCTGCAGCAAACATTTTATAAAATAGATTCAGGTTTAATGTCACTAAATTGTTTTTTTTTTTCTTTTAACGTCAGAAAGACAGATGCAGGTTTTTCCAAAACAGTGAATGATCTTATACATATTTAACATTTCTGTAACAAATTATCATTCACATGTTCACACAAAGGAATAACAAGGCAAAGTGCTTTCAGGATTGCATTGTCGAAAAACAAAAACAGA
>OOFC01033335.1:0-14673 GCA_900323345.1 Pseudochromis fuscus | reverse complement strand
TGCTCAGTCAGAGGGGTCCTGACCTGACCTGACCTGTGGAGAACCTGCTGGATGTTCTCCTTTCTTCTTCAGAGGAACACACACACACACACACACACACACACACACACACACACACACACACACACACACACGCTGCATCTTTTCAACTTTTCTTTTAATATTCAACACAAAAGGCACGACGCTCCAGCTGTGTAGCAAATATGAGTTTCATTCTGGGACAAAGCAACAGAACAACTTCTTGCCTTCAGCTCCATCCAATGAATAATAAAAAGCTTTCTCTCTCTCTTTCTCCCTGTCTCTCTCTCTCTCTTTGAAATAAGCGCAGTACATTAGACACAAAGAGTATAATTCAGGGGGTCTGTTTGTTGAGGTGGATAATGTGCCTCATACTGGCGCTCGCTGTCACTCAGGTCAGTGCTTTGTAGAAGGCCAACATTAGCAGCTGGGCCTGTCCACCCACACACACACACACACACACACACACACTCACACTCACACTGTGTGTTTGTGTATATATGTGTGTCTTCTGTTTGTTGAAATTGATAAGGAGACTCCTGTGAAGTGAGGCTGCAATAGCTGGGTTTTTATTTGACTTTTTATTTAAATACTGTGGTGCATTTCATTTGAACAGCTGAATGGTAACAGTTTTTTACAGTTTATCTACCATGGAGACCATTTTTGACATTTTTTACATTGTCACCTGACAAAGTGAGCTCATATTTTGAGATTTAAAATTTTAGAGTTTATGTAAGTGGACTGTTTTTTGGGGTTTTTTTTTCTGTTGAGCCAAAGAATAATCAAACAGTGTGAATTTTGTCCTCTATTAGGTATGTTGAAAGCAGTGTTGATGATATATTTTTCATAAACAAGTGGTAAATGAAGTACATTTATATAGCACTTTTTAGGCCTTAGCTAGGTCCCAAAGTGCTTGACAAGGCAACTCATGCACACACTCACACACACCAATGGCGACTGAGCTGCCATGCAAAGCACCAGCCACCATTGGGAGCAACTTAGGGTTCATTGTCTTGCCCAAGGACACTTCGACATGTGGACAGGAGGAGCTGGGGATCGAACCCAGCTCTATAGGCGGATACATAGGCGACCCGCTCTATCACCTGCGCCACAGGCACTCTAATAACAAGATTAAACCTATTTGACAGACATAACACCTCAGTACTAATGTGAAAAATAGATGATAGAAAAACTGAGTTTTAACAATGGCCACCTGGCAACACCCTAAAACATACTTCACATACATGTTCACATAATAGTAGAATATATTATATGTGTAGGTTCATTTTTCAAGCGTCTACTGTTCTGTTCTGATCACTAATTACACATCATAAGTTAAGAGGGACACCTAAATACAACTCCACCTCTGCACTGTCAGCGTGCGACAGCAAAAAACCACACCTTTCCAAAAATTACTGGGACCCTGAACGTCTCATAACCCCCGATTAATCAAATTAATCTTGAGTTATTAATCCTGGAAAATCCACGTCTTTGTTTCACAGTCACGTGAAAACCAAACTGAATGCTGCTGTTGTGTGAGTGTGTGTGTGTGTGTGAGCTGTATCACATCATCTGTCAGAAACATCAGCAACATCACACACACACACACACACACACACACACACACACACACACACACACACACACACACACACACACACACTGATATCCCTCCTCCTCCTTCCACTCTCCAGTTAGCCACCCTCCTCCTCCTCCTTCACCCTCCTGTACCGGCCCATACCCACCCATGGATCCCATCTCCATCCCATTCACAGCGCACTTAAAAAGAACAGAAAGGGTCTCTTTACAGCAGCATGGTGTGGGAGGGCTGTTGCTGGAGGCCAACACGGTCTACCCTCCCTTAACAGATTGGCTTTAATCCGAGAGCCAGCCTTATGGATGCAAAAGCCCGTGTCAGCTCTCGTTTGGCCAATTTTTTCTGCGGCTCTGCTCAGAATTAATTCACCAAGCCGGCATCCAGGCCCTGATGCTCTGCGGTGATAATGCAATAAACGGGGTGATAATATTTTTAATCGATACGTGTATAGACATGCAGTGGGATCAGGCCTGTCTTGTGTGTGGCTGTGTTGGTGGGGAATGGGTCTGGTCGACGAAGGCAAAGCAACACCTGCAATAACCAAACCCCGATATAAATCAAAATGATCTCGCAGTAAAGACGTGCATCAGCGCAAATCCAGGCTTTATCACGCCGTGAACGCTTAATCTGTCACTAATGTTTAGCTCGGTGACTGTGACACATATTCTCAGTGGCTTACCTCTGTAAAAAACGACTCCATCCTGCCTACTCCTCCCAGACGACGCGCGCCCGGCCCGGCAGAGCGCAGACACCGGCTCCGGTCTCCGGTGCGCAAATCTCACCAATACAAGGGTGAGCGTGTTTGTCAAGATGGGGGAAAGGTAGCGGTGCCTCTCTGTTGGTGTTTCCCATTCAACGGACGTGTATTTGCATCTCCGAGATGGCCCAATTGCTCAAACACACCTCAGCATCGCCCGGGTGCTATGCGCAAAGGAAACGACATGAGAAAAATCCAAGGAGGCTGTGATGAAAAATTTAAAATGTCCACGCCAGGGATCCGTCGGAGGAGCGCTAATTGAAGCGCCCCGGTTTTCCAGGTCTGCCTCGTTCCAGTGTGCCAGTGTATATGTGTGTGTCCCTGTGTGTGCGTGTGTGTGGATGTGTGTGTGTGTGTGTGCATGTGTGTGAGGCTGTGAGTGGGGTTGAGAGAGGACCAGTCCGGGGGCAGAGTGAGCTTGGCGCTGCCCACCTCACACACCGACGGGGCGGTGCAGACGCAGCCTCCTCCAATACCAAACTCACACATTATGCTCACATATACAGATGTGGGAGCAAACCTTAAAACTACATCCTCGCTGTTGTGGACATCTGGATCTTTCTCCAACAAAAAAAAACATCACAATTGTGGTTTCAAATAATTATATATGAACAGGTGAGAGAGCATCTGTCCGTCCTGGCACAATTACAGGTGTTGATCCTAAAACGCACCATATTGTCCAGCAGCAGCACCATCAGGTCACATCTCATACAGCAGTGAGCGAGGATCAAAGAGCACGTGCAACAAGAAAATAAAGTATCCATTGTGTTTCTTTGACAGGAAGGATAAAACTGCATTGTGTGCAATTTATATACATGTAATGCTTTGACTTTTTTCATTACAGCCCCTTCCTGTGAATTTTTTCAGCTGTGATCTTCAAGTCAAGTTATTAACAAAGTTTTTGCATTTTAACTTTATTGCGCCTATAATAAGCAATGTCATTAATGACCCAAAGTGTTCTCATTAAGTGATTAAAGCATGAACAACGTTGACATTAATACAGCTATTAGTAACAAGGTGTACCGTATTTTCCGGACTATAAGCCTCTACTTTTTTCCAACGCTTTGAATTCATGTACGCTCATGTATCAGCGGCACGAAGCGCGTTAGCTTTTTATAAGCTAGCAAGGTCCGTGCCGCCGATACATTTACCCTCGTCACATCAGACCCGGTCAGAGTGGACCACATGAAACTGTTGGAATAAATTCAATAGCGGCTTATAGACAGGTGCGCTCAATAGTCTGGAAAATACGGTAAATTCTTTACAAAGTGTTATTTTAGAAGATAGATTGATGGATAATTTACAACTGGCACTGAAGACACAAGGCAATAAAGCAAAAAATATAGGAAATTTATAATATGTGCAGTAAAAAATAAATCAAATAAAAGAAGAATAGTATGAACAACAAGCTGAACAATAAGTGTGCAAGTATGAAATGTGCAAAAACCAAATGTAATTTTGAAAAGTGCAAAAACCAAATGTGCAGAGTTATTATATGTGCAATACTGGACTGAGAACAGAAACAAAGGTGATACATTTTGATAAGTTTATTTCCTTGAATATTGTCATGATGTGTATTTCTAGTTTGCTTGTTCCTGGGTTCTTGTGTTTAGTTTTGGGATTTATTATTTTCTTGTGATTGTTCCATGGGTTTCATGTCCTTTTAAGTTTGGTGCTTCATGTTCTGTGTGTTTTCAGTGCTTTCTCTTGTCGCTTCCTGTTTTATTTTGAGTCTCGTCCCTTGTGTCCTAGTTGTTTCCTATTAGTCTGGTTACACCTGTGTTGATTGTCTCGTCTGCCACAGCCTTCCCTGATTGTCCTCTCCACCTGTCCCTCGTTACCCCGGTGTATCTAACCTCCTGTGTCTCTTTGTCTTGTTGCCAGTTCGTTGTGTTTCGTCTTGTGTCTTATGACTTGTGATGCCTACGCCTTGTTCCTGCTCCTGGGTTTTGATTTTCTAGGGTTTTTGAAGTTTTGGTTTTTCCAGTTTCCTAGTGTTTTGGACTTTTAGTTTGGATTTGTATTTTCTCCTGCTATTTCTTGTGCAGCACCTTGAGTTTTTTTAATTAAAGACCTTTTTTTTTAACTTTAAGATCAGCATTTTGGTCCTCCTTTCTCCTACCTTCCTGACAAATATTTATTTTAACATGAAAAATCTTATTATTTGAATCGTAAAATATTGTCACACTGCCTAAACATTTTAATTGCGAAAACCTTACATCTCTGTATGTTGTATTTCAGAAAATCCAAGGAAGAAACCTCCCTGACACTCGATGAGGTTACATCTAAATTAGCGATGAAGCAGGAGCTGTCAAGAGACTTCACTCGAATGCGTCTCCAAAACCAGACTGTAAAGAGAAAGATTGAGAGGGGAAGAGTTAATATTTCAGTATGATCTTTTCTTTAATAAAAAACACCCCTCCCTGGCTCCCTGGTATTGCATAGAAGGAGGCTTGGTTACAGGGTCGGTCAGACTCCCTGCAGGGTGAAAAATGATATCCCGCTCCACACAGACGGGACCAGAACAGTAAGGGAAATCCCAAGAATCACACATTATGTCTCCAAAGACAACTGCTTGTCAAACGGAGGTGGACACACACAGACAGCTGGTTCATGGGATGTGGACTGGTTTTATTCTTCTTTTCAGGGGCTGCAGGGGCCAGGTGCAGCCATCAGGAGCCCAGCAGGCGGAGGTCTCTCTTGGGTAAAGTATTGTGAAGCTCAGCCTGTTCCCTCTGGAGCCCTGGAGGTACAGAGGAGGCGGGGGGCTCCTGTGTGCTGGCTTGGAAGTATTATTTAGCCGTGCCCTCCATCTTCATCAGGGGGACAGTTCAAAAACCTAGACCCAACAAGAGGGCCCCATGTATTGTTAGGATTGCATGTGTGTGTGTGTGTGTGTGTTGGGCTGTAGACATGCACAAACTCTCCGGAAGTGATACCTGATCCTTAAAATCATTAATATGAAGTGGCCTTTAAGGGAAACACATGTCGTAGATGATCAACATCACATGCTCAGATCCACAGTACTGTCCATACACTAGAAGGAGCCACAGGGCTGGTATATTAGCACCATTAGCTAGCTCCAATTACAACTGTTACATTACTGTGCAGTCATATAAGAACATTGAAGATGACACTTGTCTATAAAGGAGACTGAAGATCGGCCAACACTGTATCCCAAAGCACTCTGCTAATATTCAAATTAAGATTGAATAATAGAAAGATACAGATGATAACAATAACATGACACCTCAGAATTAAAACCTATTCATTCTTTAATCTGT
This sequence comes from Pseudochromis fuscus, assembly GCA_900323345.1. NCBI lineage: Eukaryota > Metazoa > Chordata > Actinopteri > Pseudochromidae > Pseudochromis > Pseudochromis fuscus. The sequence goes on along the minus strand of OOFC01033335.1, from coordinate 9,017 downwards.
GAAACTGCAGAGGAACAGCCTCAGGAGGTAATTCAATGTTCTGTGACGATGCATTCAGGTGCCAAAACCAGTTTGTTGACACAGGACTAACAGAGGTTACAGCTCTCCCGGCTTGATTAGACGGCCTGAAGCAGTGCTTACAAATTCTAATGGACTCTCAAATTATCTCTATTGTTTTCCCAGAAGTGTTTCTTTTAAATTTTAATGAATCCCTGGTCTGAAGGACAATGACATCTTGTATAAAACACACAGTAACTCAAATGCATTAAATTCTGGAAACACCAATAAGACAAACTTACACCTAATCAGTTGGAGTTTTCATACCAAGACAATTAATTAAGCAGGGTTGAAATGATTGGTTGATTGATTATGGCGCATTTACACTGGTACCTACTCGCTTTGCTTTGGCGCATTTACACAGGCAAAAAAGTACCTGGAGCTTGGTACCTGGTACAACTTTTCGTACCTCCTCTCCTGCGGTTCCAAAAAAAGTACCCGGTCAGGTCGGAGCAGGTACTAAAATCTTATTGGTCAGAATGGTCACTGCATCGTTGCGTCATCACTACGCAGCACGTAATCTGTCCCCACAAACACGGCATTTTTAAATCTTCGTCAAACCGTGCAGACATGTTTGAAATAACAACAAGAAGAGAAATGGCAGCTGTTAGAAATCCTGCCCCATGGACTCAGGACGAGGTGCAAACCTTTCTGTCATTAGTCGCCGATGAGAAAATTCAGCAGGAGCTGGACGGTGCGGTCAGAAAGGAATCGCATAAAAGATGACGCCACGAATGACGGCCAGCTACACGGAGGAGGGATGATCCTCGGCAATGTAAATGCAACTGAAGGGGGCCGATCCTGAGCGATCCAAGGCGAAGCGAAGTGAGTAGGTACCAGAGTAAATGTGCCATAAATGTCTAAATGTTTATTGTCTTGGAATAACAAAGCTTCATATATCAGTCTGAAGGCGTTTGCATTAACAAACAGCAGCATTACAGTCCACATGTGGCCAAGTATAAGGATGATTTGGGCAAAAAACTTCTATTTTACTAATACTTCAACTGTGCCTGTAGCATCTCCCGATGAATGGTGGTCTGATTGTTTAACAGATGGTTCACAGCGTCTTTAATGCTGCACTGTAGCTCACAAACACAAGTAATATGAACACACTGTAAGAGCTAAAAGGGAAAGAAAAACAAAACATTAGATTTCCGTAGGTTTAGATTGAACTTTACAATTTATAAACTTAAACCCCTTCACTTTCTTAGCTTAACTTATTGATGACGATGTAGCATTTTGCTAGCACAGACATCCCTTCTTAAACTCAGATGAAAAATGATCAAAACAGATTAATAATGTAACACAATATGAAATAAAATACTAATAAAGACATTTTCCCATTTCAGTTAGATGCTAAACTCTCTTCCTTTCTTCTGCAGATGGTTGCTGTGCACATCATCTGGTTTCTGAAATTATTCTGAGCATTGTAAAAGTGTCTCTCCATCTTCTGAGTGGCCAGATAATGTGAAAATAAATCAACTGAATGTTTTTGCCTCTACATGTTTGCATGTTTTCCACATTGGATTTCTATCTGGACCATACATTAACTAACTTTTCTGGATTGAAAAATAATTCTAACAACGAGTTTTACAGAGGTCCTGTCGGGTGTTTTTGACCTTCAGGCTTCTTTGTAGAGGCTCTGTGAGAGATACAGTACAGTTTAAAACAAATACACAGTGTCTCTAACAAGGACAGGCTCCTCAGAGAGCTGAGTCACGTCTGTTAATGGTGTTGTTTGGTTCTGGGTTTGTTCGAATTATTATCTTGCTTCTTTTCTTCAGGGCTGGACAAAACCAAAATAGCCAGCCTCCCTCAGCGGCCCGCTGTAGATTTGTGGTTTTCAAACCTCTTTCTCTGAGGACCTATGAACCATTTTCTAATTAATTTGTTCAAATCACTTTGCAGAGTAGTCATAATTACCTTGGCTTTTAGGGCATTCGTACATTGTTCTCTGTCCAGGTTTTTTCATTAAAAGTAAAATTAGAGTTGCCCCAAAACATTATTATGTAGGAAAAAAAACATCAGTGTTTACTGAGGAGAAATATAATTTTGTGGGCAGCAAGGTACTACCATAATATATAATAACATTAATAGATAAAAAAACAACATGCACGCTCCCATACATAAACCATTTATGTATGGGAGCGTGCATGTTGGTTTTTTTTCATTTAGAAATCAGATTTTAATGCAAGTCATTGTGTGTCAATCTAGGTTGTATTTCTGCTCAGCTTTGTGTTTCCATGGGCTTTGTTAATTATCTTAAAGCAGGAAAAATGGCGACTCTTTCATTTGCACCCCGAACACCTGTGTTGGCTCTGTATAACCTGGGATGATTGGGTGCAATCACCCGCAAAGAGTAAACTGCAAACTGCTCATGAGACTCACTGCTCTGCACATCTGCAATGACATGAGTGGTAAATAAACCTGCAGGGTGAAGAAAATGTTTTATTCACTGTTCTGTTCCTGAGTCCACATGGGTCCAGGTTTGTCTTCGTATTGATCTTTATAATCACATTCGTTATGAAACACATCAGAAAGCTACTGTCAGCTGAGTCCTTCCAGTTGTCTCTCCTTCCCCGTCACTTCTCTCTGTTCTGTTTCATAGCAGGAATGAATGTAGCTCTCAGTGTGTGTGTGTGTGTGTGTGTGTGTGTGTGTGTGTAATTACAGTGGCAGCTCCTCAGTGTTCGGCCTGCACATGCCGATGCACACACACTTGATGCAGAGGGAGCGCGGTGCTTACAGCTGGAACCCCACTGCTGTCTGTGTGATGGGGAAAAAGTAGGTCTCTCATCTTGTTAATCACACATGTGCAGTTCACTGCGAGTTGAAGGTGTTGATTAAACACGCTGGTGGAGGAGAAAGAAAGAGCTGCAGCCTTGCTCAATTTCAGGGGCGAGGTGGTTTTCAGATCAGCCCACAAATCTTCTTCAATTTATTATTTATATTTGGAGTTTTATGTTTTCTCATTAACAGTCTCATGGTAAAATTTTGCTTATTCACTTTGCTGATTCAGAATACGAAAATACAGTGTGGTCCTTTAGGATAAATGCATTTGTTGTAATGTTTATAACACACCCGTAACAGTGGAAGAGCTAATATAGGAGCAGTAGGTATGTAGATTTTTATGTGCTTCATCAAACTGAGGAGAAAAATCTGTTGTTGTATCAATAGATTTTAATGTTTTCCTTGATACCTGTACCTTCAATCTACCTTGTTAAAACCTGGTCGATAATGTAACAAAAGTCCTGGGCCCAAAATGTAACAAAAATGTAATAAAACCCAAAATATAATGACTAATAGTAATAATAATACATTTTAATTATGAGCACTTTTAACAATGCTCAAAGACGCTTCACAGTAGTAAAAGTAAAGAATTCAGACAGTCAATCAGGGCCTTGTAATAGCAACAAGTTAGAGTGAGTGCAGGAGCCTGAGGTCAGTCCCTCTAAGAGCAGCACTTTGGCAGGTGACACTTGGCGACTGAGGGAAGGAAAAACTCAATCTGGATGGTGCAGATGTTGATATGTGTCCATGAAAAGTGTTTAATAGTGAAGTTAATATTGTTGGCGGTGTGTATTGTAGTGTTTCACCACGGTACAGGCAGCTAAAAGTAGCAGGGCCGGGAACAGATGAGTAGTTCTGTATACTACACTATAGCTGAGTAGTGCTGAATAAATATGGTAAATATGTAATGAGTACTATGAGTTACCAGCAAGGTGAAGTAACTGGTGGTCGCATATATATTATTGTGGAAAAAAAAGCTACAACTGCAGTTATTTTTGCTTGATGGCAAATAAATACGTGATCTGGATGTGCAACCGATGTCCTGTGTTTGTTTTTGTTTTGACCCAACATCGTGTTTTTCAGGTTTGTATTTTCCAGACTTTAGTCTTTCCGTTGTGACATACCCGACACGCCCTTGGGGCCCGTAACACTTACTTTATACTCATGCGCAAACCAGCACCCGCTTTGCATCACGTGATCGACGCATAGGGCTGCACGGCCCAGCGTGGACCCTTTGCAACACATGCTGTGCACATGTCAAAAATTGTAGCCACGTGCAAGATGTCACAGACCTTCTCTCTCCTGATTGGTCCGTTTGTAGTCACATGCTGTGATGATGTACTCAGCTCAGTTTTCCTTGAACCAGAAAGTGAAAATAACTTCCTGCATCGGTCTATAAATGCAGAAGAAACTCCACCATTTGGTGTCTTGGCCAATACCAGCCATAACCACACCCCCGACTTGGAGGGGAACTGCAGCAACATTTTTAAAACAGCGCGCATAGGTTGCGCTTGAGTATAAAGGCAAAATGCCCACGGGACAGCCGCAATAACGTCTACGAGTATACAAATTATACTCCTAAATTATTGACCAGTTATAACATTTAAGGCTTTATTACATTTTTTAAAAATAACAATTCAGGATGTTGTTATGTTTTGAGTTAGTTGTTGTTACATATCAGGCTCTAACATGCCTTTTAAGCTGAAAGGACCCATAAGTACAAGAGTCAATACAAGTTGGTAAAAGGAAAATGCAGTTTAATTTCCAAAAAGAGAAAACAGGCAGACAAACAAACATAAGGGAGGAAGAAGAAGCAGAGTGTACCAGAATAAAAAAAAGGGGAAACTATGAAGAAATAACAGTGGCACCGGACACAGAGACAACCTGACAAATGTGGAAGAGTTGACCTGGGCTATAAATACTGAAGGATTGATTAGTGGAGTAGATTCAGGTGGCCAGAGGGATGGGGAAGATCAGGTGATGCACCAAAGCAAAAAAGCAGGTGGCAGGTGGGAGAGGCTGCTCTGAAAAGACATGTGAGTAACAGCTTTGAAGACACAATTTTTAAATGTGCCGGGATTGGAGAACACAGCAGAACAGTCGTTTCAAGAAATCTGAGTTATAAACAACTGGCACCAAAGTAGTCAGACAACTAAAATCTTTTTAATTAGAGGCAAAACTCAGAGTGAGTTAGTGTTTGTTCTTCATTAAGCAGCAAATGAAGCCAGGACGGTACAAATTTTGAATAAAAAAACAACCAAATCTTTGTGTTGGGTGCATAAACGCGGGAATCTGACCAGATATACAGTATTTGCCCTAATGTGGGTGGGAGCAGGCAGTCAGCTGCGTCAGTGCAGGATGATATATATAAATATCAAACTCTGCATGTGTTTATACGCAGCACACATGCAGGTTCTAATTTAGTTTGTATCTATCTCTCTTCTATTTGTATGTCCAGTTTCATAAATGTATCGTTCAAACATAATTTAACAAAAAAAAAAAGTCTCTTATCCACATCTGATCTGTTAACAGTAACGCTATCATGGCTTCTCGGAAATCGGACATTCCAGCATCTGGTTTGTATCCGCTGCTAGGGGAAACAACACAAACTATCAGAGAAACAGGGACCCGATCCATAACAGTTTTATCCAATTTTACATCCCACAGCGGCAAGTTTGAATCCATAAGGGCTGCATGTGTGTTATTTTCTTACAGGGTGAGGCAGACAGATTTTGCACAGAAAAAACACAGGTGATGGGAGGTGGGAGCGTGGTGAGTCATCTGCAGTGTTGGGTTGAACAGAAGTCCTGCCAGAGTGGGTGAGAAATATATACATATATGTATGTATATATACTGTATGTAAAATACACAACTTTTGTGGTCCCAGGTGAGTTGGTTAGTAATCACAATGCTTTACCCTACTGATAATACTTCACTGTCATAGCTAAAGGGAATCTGTATCAGAGTTAACAAGAGCACCGTCTCTCACCAAAATGCTCCTCACCTGCAGAGACGTCGAGAAAACCCTGCGAATGTGAGATGTGATCGTTTTCCTCTGCGCTGCTGCTGCCTCGTGTGATCCGGAGCAGAGGCCATGTGACAGCAGATCTGAGCGAGCAGGCGGAGGGAGAGCAACTGCATAGGCAAAGATGCACAGGAGAGGAACACGCACACACAATTACACATGCATTTATGCATTTGCTAATGTATCTCTCCATGCATGTCAGCACACACTGTAGCCTCAGACACACACACACACACACACACACGCGTACATCTATGTAAGGACAATGCTCTGTGCATGTAGCAGGAAAAAAAAAAACATACTGAGAGTATATGCATGTGCTCATTCTCTTTCTGGTTGTCTCTTTCACTGACTAAAGGCCAGTGATGTGTGAAACTGAGATGTGCAGCATGTGACTTCATTAATGAATGAATAGCTCTCAGCAGAGTGAGTGCATGTGTGTGTGTGTGTGTGTGTGTGTGTGTGTATGCATACTCGCATATGTCTGTGTGTATGTCTTGAGTACAGTGGAATTAATGCTCCCTTTGATCCCCTCTTGCAGATTATGCAGTACTATATGGTTGTGCATGTGTGTGTGCATGTGCATGGGTGTGTGTGTGTGTGTATGTGTGTGTGTGTGTGTGAGAGAGAGAGAGAGAGCGATGGAGTGCAGCAGAGAGGTTAGCAAATCCCTCTCATTCAGCAGCCAGCTACTGTTTGATATATCATTCAGCTATAAACTGGTCCTGGCGGAGGAGACGGAGGAGTGAGGAGAATAACATGGAGTGAGGCAGAAAAGTGGAGCTGACAGGGATGAAGTGAGGAGGTATGAGAGAAATTTGGAAGAAAAAAGATAGGAGAGAGCCAGAGACAGGAAGGAGGAAGGACAGAGCTGAGAGACAAGTGGAGAAAACATGAAACAGGATGAAGGGAAACGAGGGGAGGGTGCAGGAGGAAAGTGTGAAGGATAATTACAATCTAGGATCAACATCTCTTCTCCATTGATTAACTATGAATGGAGCTGGGCAGTTCAGCAAGGCAAATGCAGGGCAGTCAGTGTGTGTGTGTGTGTGTGTGTGTGTGTTTCGCTCTGGCTTCCACTGTGTACTCCAACACTTAAATGTGGTTGAGCAGAGTCGCTGTACTGTGTCCAAACATCCAGAGTGAAACACTGTGATCTATGAAAGTCACATGATCAGTTCTGCCCTGACGAGCACACAGTCAGTGCTCCAGCTGTGGTTGTGCTCAGATTCAGAAAGAGGGAGAAATAAAACAAGGAAATTTGTAGATTTTTACGAATGAGGACAAAAGTTTGGACTGTTGTCTGTCTCTGTCTCTGTCTCTGTCTCCAGGCAGCACCACCAAACAAAGCTGAGGTGAAACCACAGACTGTATAAAGAACAGACAAAGGTAGCGTGACGTCACCTGTTGGTTTAGACTCACATTTTGAATCCAGGAGATCAGCATTTAAACTTCACCATGTTGGTTGTTTGGAACCGGCACCTCGTGGCAGTCAGGAGTATTTAACTTTTTTTTGACTTCCTCACTGAGCCCCGCTTGCTTCGTCAATTTCTATTTACAGTCCATGGTTTCAAAAAAATATCATGTTTTTTAATTAATGTAACTGTCATCAAAATATTTTCTGTTCATTGTGTAGTGTGAGGTCCCTGCTGCTGTTCTCTCGTATCTCATAGATGCAGCCGAAACCTCACAACTGTACTGGGCGTGTGCTATTTAGGTTCTGTCTGTTATAAATGGGTCACTGGCTAGAGTTATGGTGGCAACTTATCTTACAAATAAAACTGTTCAACTAACTTTTTAGCTGTTGATTTACTGTATACAGTGTGTGTGTGTGTGTGTGTGTGTGTGTGTGTGTCTGTGTAGATTTCTAACAAAATCCATTAATATGTGACAAAGTTAAGAATTTTTTAATCACTCACCCAATGAAAGAGATAAGGATTTTGGGATCTTGTGCACTGATCTTGCCCTTTAATCAATTATTCCTTGAGTAATACCCTATTTCAGTGGTCCCAACCACCGGGCTGCAGACCGGTACCAGTCTGTGAGGCATTTGTTACCGGGACGCACAGAGAGATTATATAATTTATATGATTTCCATTGTATTGACTATAAGAGTATGAAGACGTTATATTTTGAAAAAAGACCGGATTCTCTCCAACTTTACTTTCACTTGTGCCTCTTGACATGTCAAAACACTTGTCTTGTCTTGGTCACATGATACGACGTATCAGATAGTTACCCAAAAAAGCGAAAATGAGTAAAAAAAACATCTATGGAGAACTTCTTTGCAAATGGGAAAAGCTAAACTTAGTCCTTTAACCCCGAACATTTAGCTGCTGACAGAAAGTGACATGTATCAATCTAATGATCGGCCATTTGCGCTAGCAACGTGATTGCAGCTGATTCTGAAAGCCAATAAGCGGAACTTCCATACACTACCGTAATGTAGGTAATGTGTATGTGTACGGAATGCTGGATGTCGCGGCATGACTCCTTTCCCCTGAATTACTACCGTAATGTATGTAATTTATGTGAAACGCTCCACTAGTCAGCTTTCAGATTCAGCTGGAATCATGTTGCGAGTGCAAATGGCCAGTAAACTGGTTTTTGCTATTCACTCTCTATCGCTGGGGATATACTCGGTGTTAGAGATTTAACTTTTATTCTCGTACTCGTACTCATTGTTTCCCGCTCTTTTCGGAGGGTCCGGGTCGCAGGGGCAGCAGCCTTAGCAGAGAAGCCCAGACCGCCCTCTCCCCAGCCACTTCCACCAGCTCTTCCGGGGGGATCCCGAGGCCTTCCCAGGCCAGCCGAGAGATATAATCCCTCCAGCATGTCCTGGGTCGGCCCCGAGGCCTCCTCCCGGTTGGACATGCCCAGAACACTTCAATAAGGAGGCGCCCGGGAGGCAACCTCGCCAGGTGTCCGAACCACCTCAACTGACTCCTCTTGATGTGAAGGAGCAGCGGCTCTACTCCGAGTCCCTCCCGGATGACCGAGCTCCACCCCATGTCCCTGGGGACACGGTCGTAGGCCTTCTCCAAGTCCACAAAGCACATATGGACTGGATATTCAAACTCCCATACCCCCTCCAGCACCCTAGCGAGGGTAAAGAGCTGGTCCACGGTTCCACGACCAGGACGAA
>OOFC01033331.1:0-16853 GCA_900323345.1 Pseudochromis fuscus | reverse complement strand
GAGCAGTCGAGTCATTTTGAAGGGGCTGTTAACATTTACTGTTCGTCAATCGAACATCACAAGAGACAAATACACTGGGACAGAGAAGCAAGATGACCCAAGTCAACTGCTCGGAGACTCAGAACGACTCAAAACATCTACAAACAGATTCAAAACAACTACAAAGAAGATAAAAACAATTACAAACAAGACTAAAAACAACTACAAACAGACTCAAAACAACTACAAACAGATTCAAAACAACTACAAACAGATTCAAAACAACTACAAAGAGATGTAAAGTAACTACAAAGAGGATAAAAACAATTGGAACAAGACTCAAAACATCTACAAACAGATTCAAAACAATGTCAAAGAGATGTAAAGCAACTACAAAGAGGATAAAAACAATTGGAACAAGACTCAAAACATCTACAAACAGATTCAAAACAATGTCAAAGTTTCTCAAAATAACTACAAAGACATACAACTGCAACAAAATAACTACAAAGCATTTACAAAGCGATGTAAAGCAACTACAAAGAGATTCAAAGCAATAAAGTGTCTCAAAATAACTACAAAGACGTAAAACTCTAACAAAATAACTCAAAACAACAAGAGACTCAGACGGAGTAAAACAAAAATGTTTTACAAAAATGTAAAACTGCAACAAAGCAACTACAAAGTGACTCCAAACAGCTACAAAGAAACTTAAAAGAACTACAAGATGACTCAAAGTAACTAGAAAAACATCTAAACAACTACAAAGAGTTTTAAAACACCTACAGTGTCACTCTAAAGAATTACAGCTCCACTAAAACTGCTACAAAACAGCAACAAACAAAGATGGAGAATCAAAACCACTACAAAGAAATTGAAATGACCCGATGTGACGTCCCAGTTGTTGGTCGTGGTCCTGGGTCTCCTGCGGTTCAGGTGGATGGTGAGGATGTCTTTTATCTACAGGTCTGTTCCCGGCTGCTTGTTCATAACCCATCCATGACTGTTTGTGTATGTGTGTCTGTGTGTGTGTTTGCGACTGAAGCGGCGCCTCTTGGTCTCTACGGTTACCGTCGGTTCCCCACGTTGTGTTCCTGCTCGAGCAGGTCTGGCTGTCTGCGACTGGAGACCCTCAACAAAAAAAGGACTGTGTAGTCCCACTGTGGAGCCACTGAACGGGGCTTATTTATTCATTTGTTCATATTTAACAATATTTGTTTAATATTCCGATCATGTGAGGTGTTACTCACTCTTCAGAATGCCAAGAGCTGATGTGTGAAGACTACTACGAATCAACATACAAACAAACTGCATTTACAAAGCTACTGTAAACAAATGGTGGAATAAATTGTGCTAGATGACAGACGATACCTCCAGCTCTCATTCTGTGACCCACATACTGTAGGAATGGGGTTTATGGTCAAGCTGCATGTAGATCAGTGGGAGTCCTGACTGGTCTCTGAAGGAAACCACTGCACTCACAGCACAGGAGTTAATTTAGGATGAAATGTGAGGTTTCTGCTGTCAGCCTGTTCGATTCAGTCATTTACTACATTTCCCAGAATCCCCTGTGACAGCTCCCAAACAGGAAGTGTTTAGGAGGAGGGTTTTATCACAGACTCTATACAGAACGGACAAAATCAGGAGTTAATGAACAAGGTAATGCTGGTTTTTTTTAGCCAGGAAGTGACCATATTTGGATATGAAGGGAGGAGTGAGGAGGCGGGTCCAACCCTTGAACCTGAGGACGCTGTCCAATGTGTGTGAGATTGGAGCTCAGGTCTGACCACGCCCCTAAATCTTCCTCTTTTTGAAGCATAACATAAGAGTTTTTTGGAGGCAGCATCTAGTGGCTGTCGGGAGTATTACACCTTCTTCTTCTTCATTATTGATCCTTGGCTTTGTCCATTTCTCTACACAGTCTGTGGTTATTTTCTTACTATTTCTTGTTGTCAGGATGAGAGCGTCAAACTGCAGAGATGAAATCTGGGAGCTGAAAATAAAATACACAACAAGACCTAACTCTGTCTCCACAACACACCTGGACACAATCAACAACAACTGGACGCTAGAGTTAAAGCTACAGCCTGCAGTGCACGGTGGGACGAGGTCCATCAGTGTCCTGAGATAGTGACAGTCAACACAAGTGGATGCAAATAGAAATAAAAATGACTTTACAGACGCACAAAAGGACCACTTGCAGAAACACAAAAAACATTTATAAAGGCACAGCATGACTACCAAGATGTACAACTACTACAGTGAGCCACCAAATGACTTAAAAAAGAGACAGGAAGTGGAATAAATGAGACTCACGATGTCCATAAATTGACACAAAATGACTGCTATGCACAGTGATTACAAAGACACACAAGCACTAAGATCAAGGCAAATACAAACATTTACAGAGACAGAAAGTGACGACAAGGAGACAAAATGACACCAAACAATTACAGAGACAGGACAATGACACTCAAAGAGACACATAAGCATCTCAAGACACAAAAAGCAACCACAATCAGACACAAGACAACTACAATGAGACACAAAATGTCCACAAAGACACACAAAACAACCACAATAACACACAATGACTTCAAAGACAACAAAGAGACAAAAAGTGGCAAAAATGAGACACAGAGGCATCTACAGAGACACAATCAGACACAAAACAACAACAAAGTGACACAATGAGACATAGACAAATCCAGGTGTTCGTTGTGTGTCCTCAGTGAGCAGAGAGTGGACACACCAAACATTAAACCAGAGCCTCCTCGTCACAAGCTGCTTCTTTCTTCCTCACACTTCCAGATAAACAAAGCTGAAGCAAACAGACGTGATGCTATCGACTCGGACTCGCCGCTCAGATGCTCGCCGGGGTGAACTCGGCCTTCGGGAGAGTTTTCAGATCAGATCTTGAAGTTTATTGATCAGAGCTGAGAGCTTTCTAACAGCTTCAGAGGACTGCAGCTGTCTTTTATTTTGTTGCCAACAACAAATGCTGCACAATCTACCATCAGGGTGGGGTGGAGCTGGGGAGGATTCAGCCAATTAAATGTATATGTGCATATATGGAAGGTAACTGGGATAACTGGGCATCATCTACACTGTGTTTGCAATGTGATTTTTTAATGCAGAACATCACTGGTGGTGTCCAAGGAAGCTTCAGTTGAGTTTGAAACTGGTATGAACTTGATTTAATCTCACAGGTGCTTTACCCAAGGGTCAGACCCACCTCCTCACTCCTCCCTGAGTATCCAAATATGGTCAATTCTGGCTTCAAGAAAACCCAACATGGCCTCAAAATGTGAGTTCACGGTCTGTGAATAAAACCAAGGAGGGAGGTTGGAGAGAGCTCAGCCAAGCCAAGAGATCAGTATCTGAACGTGGCCATGTTGGTTGTTTGGAGCAGGAAGTGACCATATTTGGATATGAAGGGAGGAGTGAGGAGGCGGGTCTGACCCTTGAACTCGAAGACACTGTCCAATGAGGATGAGCCTGGAGTTGACCAATGAACGAGCCTCCAAACCAGCTGTAAGTCATTGTAGACCAGAGGTGGACTCTGGACAGGATTTCAGGAGTGAAAATGAGGATTTTGGAGACAGCATCTAGTGGCTGACAGAGGTATTTCACTTTTTAGCACTTTAGCATTGGCCTCCTTTTGAGACCTGGTGGCTTCGTCCATTTATATTTACAGTCTGTGGTTTCAGAGTCAAATTCATGCAACAAAACTCCACATCTCCTCAGTGACACTGGGGGATGTAGATTGGTTTTCAAGATACCATGTGGCACCAATTTTTGCTGAAGTTGAAACTTTTTCCACTTGCAGGTCTACGTGTATCTTATTCACTTTAACACAGCTTCATACACTCAGTATTAAAGCACTTATGGTCATTAGGAGGTTAGGACGCCTGAGCACCACTTCAAATAAAGTGTTAACAGCAAGGCAGTAAGAAGCCAAATATTGCTAATAACTGCTACTATCAATGTTCCCATTCTAACATGGCCTGTAGCAAACAGAGGATGATGATCTCAGAACACAACACCTTTATTTCATTTGACTCCTATTTAGTTATTTGACTTTGCAAGGATGTGAAAGACCGCCCTGCTATCTGAAGGTCTGATGACTTTCATAAGCAGTCTGTGAGATTAGTAATAATCAGGACACATAAAAGTCAAGACAAAAAAACATGGCTGACCCGTTGTTCCTGTTGTCCACATTTGTAAACCGACCATACCTTGACTGATGGGAAAATACAAGATTACAGTATGGACTCGCTGTCATTTCTCATTTATCGACTGATGAATGTGATCGGGGCGGACGGAGAGGGAAGGTTAGAGCAGAAAGAAGAAGTGTGCAGCATGCTAATCTACCTTTCCTTCTTCAGTTTGATTTAATGGAAATTCAAGGTTGTCTTTGCAGTCCTTGTTTGACATGCTTGTCAATATATCTTCCTCTTGTATTATTTTTATTATTATGTACACTTACACTCTGTTTTATTACTGTTAAGCATTCTCACAACAAGATGCAAGGTCACTTTAAGTTGTTAATGGTAATATTCTGACCTCTAATGGATAAATTCATAATTGCATGAGTTTATTTATGTGAAATAAGTGAAAAGTTAACGCTGACTACATTTTACTGATGGAAATGAGAATAATATAATGAGAGTTAAGTGTATTATTTGTCCTCAACATAAACGACTATATTTAAAATGTAAATAAATGTAATATTGGGGTTTAAAATAACTTAAAAGGGTCAAAGAATTTAATACATTTCAATAAAACTCGAGAAAATCAATGTTTAAAATAGAAAACAGAAAAAAAAATCGATAATCGATAGTTTTTAGTTACTCTGAATCCATTGTTCTTGTCTGGAGCTGTAAGCCGCACTCTGATTGGCCAAAATGTCCACTCACATTCATGCAGCGTTCTGATTGGTCTACATGTTCAGGCGCCAAAACAGTAAAGTTAGGACGGACCGAAACAGCGGCGCTGCGTCAATATCTCTACATTTTACTCAAAAACACTCAATAAAAAGTCAGTTTCAGTGTAATTAACGCAGAAATGGACACGCAGTCGTATCATCCAGTTGAACCCGGGGTCGGAATGGAGGAAAACTTTCTGTCTCTTGATGATATTTTGCTGTCTCATGAGAGACTCCCAGTCCGGACGGAGTGCACCTTCCCCCGGCTTGGATTCCTCGACAAGTCGAGCGACACCCAGGACATCCCGGAGGTCGGTGAACGGACACAAGTAACGTTTATGTAACACGGTGACAGTTTACGTTAGAAAATACATTTTGTGAAGGTGCAGGTGAATGCTGAAACCACTAATTAAAGGGCTCAACAAAAAGTGGAAAACATGGATTCAGTAAAAACAACTAATTGCAGTAGAAGTAGCGCAAGTAGAAAAGTAGAAATATTAGAACAAATAATATAGGAAGTAGGGACAGTAGAAGTACACACAGTAGACGAATGAATAGAAAAGTAGATATAGTAGAAATGAAAATACTTTATGATCTATATTTCTATCTCTTATCTTGTATATCTTTCTGGTATTTGTACTTCTACTGTTTCTATCCCTATCTATACTAGAGATAGAGACAGAAGTGCAAATACTAGAAAAAGTAGAAATAGTAGAAGAGGTACAACAAGTAGACATAAAAGTAGATATAGGCTAAGTACAAATACTAGAAGAAGTAGAAACAGCAAAAGTAGAAATGAAAACAAGTAGAGATAGTAGACAAGCAGAAATATAAAAGTACGTAGATATAATAGAAATAGAAGAAGTAAAAAGTAGAAAGAGTAGAAGAATTACAAATACTAGAAAAAAGTAGTAACTCTAAAAAGTACATGTAGTAGAAGTACAAATACTAGAAAAAAGTAGAAACTAGAAAAGTATGTATAGTAGAAGTACAAATACTAGAAGTAAAGTAGAAACCGTGTAAAAGTTGATGTACTACAAATACAAATACTAGAAGAAGTAAAAACAGTAGAAGTAGGAAATTGGAAGAGGTAGAAATAATAGAGTGTAAATATAAAGTGATGGTATGAGGTAGTGCAAAAACAAGACAGTGTGGACATTACTCACCAGTGTACATGTACATGAGTGTTATGAAGCTAACCTGAAGAGTACTGCCCACCAATAGTCCAACCAACCTGGACTACATCAACTTGAATCTTGTGGGTATTTCAATAAAATGAAATTTGACCAAAGTTGTCTTAAAATCCTCCGGTAACCCTTGTTGTTTACTCGGTGGTGTGTGAAAGGACCTTGTGCCTTCACCAATACACTAACCTACAGCACTGTTGGGGCCCCAGAGAGCAGCAGGATCAGGATCAGGGCCCTCAACAGTCACTCAGACTCTGAAGCCTCTGTTCTTTGACCTCAGGGCACAAAGATGGAGCTCCCTCTGTGGCTGTCCAAAGGTCTGTACGAGAAGAAGAGGAGGGTTTTGTCCGTGGAGCTCCCCAAAGTCTACAGAGAGGGATGGAGGACGGTGTTCACCGCCGACCCCAACGTGGTCGACCTGCATAAGATGGGACCGTACTACTATGGCCTGGGGTCCCAGATGCTGCACTTCGACAGTCCTGAGAATCCAGAGATCGCTCAGGCCCTTCTACAGGTATGAAAAACAAAGACTGAATCCTTAATAATGAATCCTCAAATACTATGAGCAGTAAAAAAAACTGTAGAAGTAGATGTAGAAAATTGTATAGTAGAAAATTAGATATAGTAGAAGTAAAAATACTAGAAAAAGTAAAAACAGATGCAAACCAGATCACCCCCACATGTAGTTTGAGTGATTGAATCTAAGTGGTGATTGTTCACACTTGTATTTAGTGTTCACTTGTGATTCGTTCAGCAGAGGTGCATCTTAAAACCAAGTGTGATCAGGAGGAAGATATTTGGTGTGACTGATGTTTCCTGTAGATCCTGTTCAGTCGCGTGACTGAAACAACTCGGCATTCAGGGGTCAGCCATGTTGGACTTAATAACATTGTCAGTTTGCAGCTACGTTGATTGCAGTTGATGCAAAGCCATCTTTTATTTTCCATGAGTTTACCCACAAATTAGAAAAAGTTTAGAGGCGATAACTAGCACCTGATCGGGGGCCAAAATCACCGCTGAAAGTGGGAAACCTTTAGTGAAATAACTAGTTCTTACCGCAACACTGCCTACAACAGTCTGGGTGTCTTCAGTATTTTGGAGTTGGCTGGGTACATGCTGTCAGGCTGTGGAAAATCTTTGACACGGCAAACTACATCCTCCACCTCCACTGTGTAGCCGGTAGCTCCCGCCATGTTATTTCTCTATGTACAGCTAGCCCTACAGGGCTAGCATTAGCTGCTAGCTGTGGTGTTTGTGAGTTTGTGGGTTTGTTGTGATAAAAACTAAACTTCTCTCGTTAAGGAAAGGCACTAACTTAAGTGGCTACATATGTCATAGATGTTCATCACAGACCAGCCGCTGGTTAGCTGTGGACCTAAATGACTCAAACTGCGTCTTCGCCCAGTATGATGGAACTAATTTCAGACTCTGCACATTTAACAGCAGCAGCACATTAGCCTCTTGGTCCTGGATCCTTCAGGAATCTTTAAAACAACAACTCAGGATTCTTTGCTAGGCTGTTTGTACAAATGCTGCACAACTGATCATCATTGTTGTCATTGTGACTTTCTGTTGCACTAAAACAGTGACAACGTTCAGCAGCTGGATAAGACAGCGCTTTGTTTTAAGTCCAACATGGTGGTATTTACATTTGGCTAAGCTGATGATGTATGCATGATGTCACCTGGTAGGGTCTGTAAAATCCCCTGTAGTTTTTTCCAGCTGTTGTCGAACTTGCTTCAGTTGTTCTGTGGATTTATTCTGTGTCTTGATGTGATCCCAGACTGTTGAGATGAGGACTCAGGGTTCAGACGACTTTTTGTTTTTCTTCTGGCTGAAGATGAATCGTTACGACTCTCTCAGATGTTGAGGCTCATTGTCCTTCTTTTATTGGACATAATGCTTCTTGATTTGTTGAACAGATGTTGGAACTGAAGCAAAATATTGGGGCAAATAGTTTCATTGGCAAAAATGCCCTCGGCAGCAGATCCCACTGTTTGTTTCTCTCTTCACTGTCACAGTCTGATGAAGAAGCAACTCGACAGCAGCAGCTTTCACTTTCCAGTTTTTCCTGAAAAAGGCCAAACACCTAAAATGTTTGAAACAGAAGTCGTGACATAAATGATCAGATTTTTTCCCCCTATTTTTACCTAAATAACAACACATTAGTGAAAGGCAGTTGTAATATTTGTGTCAGTTATTTTAAAGACTTCCTCAGGATTCCCACACATCCTGGAAAACCTGGAATTTTAAGACTTCTTCTCATTAGTAAAGTTGCAAGAAAATATTTTGACACAGTTGTCTTTTGGTGTCGATTTACGAGAAACAACTCAAAACAAAAACACATTTTTGTCAGGTTAAAGTTTATTTATCAGAAATTGTTTTTTGTTGTGAGACAAAAGTTGCAAATTTACAAGAATAAAACTACAACTCAGAAAAACAAAAAATCTTTCAGAATAAAACTTTTTTTCTCAGGTTAAAATCCCAAATTTACCTGGAAAAAATATATACATTTTGTTATGAATAAAACTTATATTTTTATTGTAACTTTCCCAGAGCAGGACACGAGTTCTCTCTGAGATCAAGGTTCCTGATTTGCTGTGAATAAACCTGTGAGATCTCATTTTTCATGACATACTGTACTGACATTTCTTTCCTTGTGGTGTTACAACTTTACGAGAAATAGCTTCTGATTTAATGTTTTTTAATTCCCTGAAACAGAAGCTGCAAATTTATAAGAATAAAAGTCGAAGGTTCAGAGATTGAAGTCACAAATTTATAAGAAACAAATTATGTGAGAAATAAAACTTTTCTTCGAGAATAAACTTGCTGCTTTGCAAGTAATAAACCTCTTTGATTCCTATCGATCACAGCAGTCTTGTAGAGAAATGTCCTGGAAATGTTTATGAAAATAGAGAAAACCCTGGTTTCAGGTTTTCAGGCAAACAGAACATTTATCAACCTGTGAAATATTTTCTTTGTTAAATGTTTTATTAAATATGTTGTAAAATTAACAATATATGTAGTTATTGACCTGCGTTGGAGCCCAGCAGAGGTTTGGCTGCATGTTTTCTCCACCCTGCACTCTCAGTACAGATTCAGTACAGTGTTGTTTAGTACATCACAGCTAGGGGGCGCAGTCGGCTCAGAAAAACCTGTCGGACTACAGGTCGTCTGGTGCAGCTGTTACCAGGCAGAACGACTTTAATCTCATTGTCTGACGGACACAGAATAAATCTCGCAGGGTTGTTGTTCAAAGCGTCTGATCACATACGTCCTTCAAGTGTTTTTTTTAACCACAGAGGCATCAACCATATCTGTGAAGATGGAAATCATCCTCATTTAATCAGACGTTGTTGTTTTGATTTGATGTTTTGGAATTAAATTGTCAAACAACTTGTGTTTATGATGATAGTTGCTTTTTTTAGAGGCTAATGAGACAGAAACATGAGTGGAAATGAAGATTTCCTTTTACAGCTAATACTGGATATCAACAAAATACTTGATATCTAAAAACAACATTCTGGATAAAAACAATTAAATGTTGACTGTCTTACTGTACAGCCACAATTAGCTGATTAATTGTTAAAATAACTGATCAGATAAAATATTTTCTGTTTTCTCTTCTTTGGATTTTAAACTGTTGGTTGGACAAAGCGAAACATTTGAGGATGTAACCTTTAAACGTGGGGACGTTTTTTTAAGATTTGTCTCTGACAGTTCATAGATTAAACGGCTGATTTCCCGTCCTCTCTCCTCCTCTATCTCTGTGTCCTCTGCCTCTTCCCAGGCTCTCGATGTACCTAAACATTTATCTTATCGTCTCACAGTAAAATACAGTTAATGTGAAGAAAAAGAGACTAAATCATCAGCAGATTTACCACTTAGTCAACCTGGTGAAGTGAAGCTTAAAACAATTAAAACGTGATTACCAGCTGTATTTTGAACACCTGAGCAGACTTCTGGACTCTTTGATGTGACTTCCAATCACATTTATTTTACACTTTTGCCTGAGGATGAAGAACATGAGATTAAACATGTCTTCTATTAAATTTGATATCAAAGGTGACCCCTGCTGCAGCAGCCGGGTCGCTCTGATTTAGAAACTTAATCTAAAATAACTGCACCACCTGCTGGCTCTGAACTCTCCATACTCTCCTCCTCCTCCTCCTCCTCCTCCATCCAGACCTTCATCGGCCGGTTCAGGAGGACCATGGACTCATCCCAGAATGCCTACAACGAGGACACATCGGCGCTGGTCGAGCGTCTGGACTGTCTGGAGAAGACCCTGTTCCGGTCGGGTCAGATCGGCCTCAACGGCTTCCAGAGCTGGGAGCAGGGTCGGGCGTCGCAGCTCACCGCCTCCAGTCTGGTCCTCAACTACCGCAAGAGGAAGATCGCTGACGTTCAGACCTGAAACCGGCGGCTCAGGACCTCTGTGAATTCATCAGGGCGCCACAGCGACAGACTCGTGCTCGCCCCATGGACCAGTTCGTCCAACATCAGCGTTGGGACGATGCTGGTGGACTATAAACCTGTTCTATTTATTTTGTCACATTGTTTCCTCCAGTTCATTTGTGACGATCTGCAGATGATTCTGTAACGATCGATTGCTTCTTCATCGTTTTAATCAATAAAAGTTCCTGACGCTTGCTGCTTAGAACTTTGCAGTTACATAGAGCGCGTTCAGACTTTGTTGTTTGATGCATTTCAGGTGATCGGATCACAAGTGGAGAGCCAAGGTGCATGTTTCAGCTTGAATCTTTCTGACCTCTGATAAACTACCGTATTTTCCAGACTATTGAGCTCACCTGTCTATGAGCCGCTATTGAATTTACTTGAACAGTTTCATGTGGTCCACTCTGACTGGGTCTGATGTGACGACGCTAAATGTATCGGCGGCACGGAGCTTGTTAGCTTGTAAAAAGCTAACGAGCTTCGTGCCACCGATACATGAGAAACACCGGTGTTTAAGCTGCAGGGTTCAAAGCTCGGAAAAAAGTAGCGGCTTATAGTCCGGGAAATACGGTACTTAGCTCACCCGTCCGTCCATGTCCTGCTGCTTCACCAGGTTCAGGTTGTTATTGATCAATCACATCATTGTGAGTTATCGGTGTTTGAGCTGCTGCGAGCAGGTATTTCTTTGGATTTACCATTTTTGGACGCTCCCTGGGCCACAACAATTAACATTTGCATGGTTTAAGCTGGTGTTGACAGGTGTGGTGTTGTTCCTAAGTTTGACCCCATAGTGTGATGAAATTATTCATGCAATAAACCGAGCTGGCTCCACGGAGTCACTTGTGAAAATAAACCAAGCCGACACCATCTGGGTCAAACTTATTGTGCAATTGAAACCAAAAGTTATACAAAAATGAGCATTGGTGTTAGCACAGATAATGAGAGGGCAGTTTCAGCAGTTTGAGAAAGTTCAAACTTTGTTTTCTTACATTTTGGTCTAAAAAAATTACTGAAAGTTTTTACTGTTTGCTGCTTTTACTGCAGCGGCTAACTTTTGTTTTCATGATTATTTGTTTCGTCTGTACAATTTAGTGTCTTACAGTAAAAGGGTAAATAAAGGAATCCTTGCTTCTTTAGACCCTGAATTTAAAATGTTTTGTTTTGTTTGACCAACAGTCACAAATCCTCAAATGATCACCTTATTGTGATGAAACAGCAACAAATTCTCTGGATTCACAAAATATTCACTGTGTTCACTGATTTTATTCCATCTTTGGTCAGTTTGATCACAACATGTATTAGATTATATTCAGTGTCATTAAAACATCTCATGAATCGTACAGGCAGCAGAATATCAGTCATCTTTAGTCAAATCTGTACAGAGTGAATTCATCATGGAGCAGATTGAGGTCAGATGTTCGTAACGACCACCTGCCGGGAACCAAATGCTGCTGAAATTATCAGTGAGGGTCACACACAAGACACACACCGAGGTACTGACACATGACCACACACTTTAAATGTATTTAAATACAGTTTGTGACGTGAACACAGTAAATCAACCCAATCAACACTTTAGAGATGAAATTATTTTACTGATGGAATCACTGATGTCAAGATAAAAGTTGACAACCAATAAATAAACTGGAAGTAAATCCCAAAAGATGAGATGGAGGAGCTGTTAGTATTTGTTAGTTCATTCATTAGTTGATCAAACTTCCAACAAGATCTAATAAATGATCAGGTGTGATTGGACAGATGGTTCCAGTAGATCTTTACTGACCCCTGCTGGTGGGAGGAATGACCTGACCTCAAACAAACAACAACCATAAACCAACCAACAATAAATGGATCTTTATGCTGTAGAGTTATTCTTTCCTTGTGTCCTGGAAATTTTTAAATCTATTTTCCATCCTGGGACATGTGGACATTTTGAGGAACAAGGACAATGTTCTGAAAATCACAAAAGTTGTAGAAATCATCTTTTGCTGAACTCAAACTGTAAGATCTATATTTTTTCTTACAAACTGTTCAATGACATTTTTGTTTCAGGCATTATACATTTACCAGAAACAAATCTGAGATTAAAGTTCAACTAAAATTAAAAAAATCCTTTTAGATCACATCTCTGGTTGAATTGTTCACCTAGCAACAATGTCAGCCAATAAAATTACATCATCCCTTTGTTTATATTTTTACTCTGAAGTTCAAATACATTTACTTCAAAAATCAATGTCAACCAATCATGTCCTTCCATCCACCTGTCAATCAATCTGTTGTTTGCAGCAGTTCAGATTACACCAGAAAGCATAGACAGAGGGCAGTAACCACTGGAGTACTATCGTTGGTTAGTATGTAGGTTAATGTTAGCTGATGGCTATCATGTTTCCTTGTGTTTCTGTTGTCCAATCAAATTGTTCCAAACATTGTGCCCCGCCTACATATCTAGTTATTGCCACAAATATATCATGAGGTGGAAGATACTTTTAAATGACCATTTAAGGTGGACTTTAACGATGCCCTGTTGAGTGTTTGGCCACTAGGAGCGCTGTAGAGCAATGGTTTTATGACCAAGTTTTGCCTTTTCTGCACGTTTTACATGTAATTTCAGTCACTGTCGAGTTAACACAGTGACGCGCTGTGAAGAGGAAAACTGTTGGAAGCAGGTGTTTTGTTTCCAGATATTTTTATTCAGCCAAAGACGAGTTGACATCCATCATTTTGTTACAACAACACTGATTTCTGTTTACATGAAATATTGTGAGATTTCAGTCACACATTCATGAAGACTGAAGTGAAATATTTTGACTACACCAGTCACAGAAAACATCCTGGAAAACCTTGTTCTGTCTCACTGAACTTCACTGAAGCACTAAAGTAAATGTCTGGATGTTGTTTGATGATGACCAGCCGACCCGGTTAGAGGATGAAGAGTTAAACATGGGGTCAGATGACGGAGTTGGAGGAGAGGTCAGCGGTGATGAAAGTATTGATGCTGCCTCTGGGCTGTAACTATCGACTGTGACAGAACCAGGACTGAACACGAAGTATTTACAGTGCGACTGATGTGGAAACCAGCTGCTGTTTGTGTCAGCGCTGAAACACCGTCTGTTTCAGGCAGATGTTTGATTCTTGGTGTTTTTCTTGTTTTACTCACAAACTGTAGCATTTCAAATTTACATGTCAGGCAAGTAGAGTATTGATTAGGTTGGTGTGTACATTTCACAGAGTTCTCACACATCCTGGAAAATCTGGAATATTTTAGACATATTTTCCAGTCCTGGAAATTGCAACAAACATGTCCTGAAACCTTTGAGTTGTCCAGGAAAATAGTCTTGCTACATTGTTGCCCTACGCTGAGTCTGAACTCTACATTCTCCATCAGAACTGTGGCGTTGACAAGAAATTCAAAAGAAATAACTAGTATGTGAGATTAAAGTTGCAACTTCTGGAAACAATTATTCAGATACTCTGAGATTAAAGCTGCAAATTTACCAGAAAAAACTTGAATAAAGTTGCAGATTAGTCAGTAACACAGCTGAAACTTCTCTGAGATTAAAGTTGCAAAATAATGAGAACAGAAAACAAATAATTTCTAAAATGTATCTCAAATTTGTAAAAACAATATTCCCTGTAATTAAAGTCGCACATTTATCAAGAAAATTTAAAAAGTCTTTGAGATTCAAAATTTGCGCAGCTGGAAAACTGTTTGTTGAAAATAACTGTAGGATTCACAGACTGTTTATAAAACGGACGAGGCTAACGTGACATCACCCGTTGGTTTGTGGACTCTTATTTTGAAGGCAGGAGTTTGGTACATGAACGTCACCATGTTGGTTTTTTGAAGCAGGAAGTGACCATATTTGGATATGAAGGGAGGACTGATGATTCTGACTCTTGAACCCAGGATATTGTTCAATGTGGATGATCCTCCAAACCACCTGTAAATCATTGGAGACCAGAGCTGTCAATCAGACTAACCCCGCCCCCTAAATCCTCCTCTTTTTGAAGATGAAATGATTTTCAGATGCTCCACCTGATCACTGAGAAGAAGAGTTGACTTTATCCAATGACATCAGACATCACAAAAAATGTATTGACTGAATATTTCAGGATTGAAAATGAGGTTTTTTGAATTAGAATTTTTTGGAGCCAGCATCTAGTGGCCGTCGGTGATATTACACTTTATAACACTTCTGCATTGGCTTCACTTGTGGGACCTGGTGGCTTCGTCCATCTCTATCTACTGTCTGTGGTCAGCTCTACAGTCTAACAATCGTGTCCAGGATCAGACAAATTTGAAGCTTTTCCCCACAGAGTTTTTTGGCTGTTTCAGGGTAAATCATCATTTTGAAATAAACAGTAAAAACTCCCGGCTGTTGTTGGTGTTTGTTTAGATACAGTGGTCCAATGGGATTTTTGGGGTCGTCTACAACCAGTGTTTATACACTGTACAAACTCTGTGCACCTTGAAGCTCCACATACCAATACTAAGGATTGTGTTGTTGAGCTTTCTTTATATAGAAATGAACCAAACAGATAATTGCTGTGAATGGATACACCTACCGTTCTCCATACGAAGTCGTTGCCAGTTGCAAACACAAAGACGTGTTAATTACAGTGAGAAGTTGTGCGACCTGCTCCTCTGCAGTGGTTCACCTCTGCTGCTCACAGGAGACTGATACTTTGTCTCCAAACTATAAATAACATCAACACAACGCTTTGTAAAAATGCAAATCACAAGCTGACGGAGAAGATTTGCAGGATGACTCAAAGAAAACCTTCCAGCTGTAAAATCTATGAATTCATGACTAACAGTTGTACATCTGCAGATTCAACCCAACAAAACATCCTCCTCACCCTCCTCCCTCCTGAACAACACTAACACTGAGATATCCTCATGTTAGCAAGATATATTTAACTTGATATCAACATGAAATTATGTAAACTCAAGATATTTTTTACATTGTAGAAACATATTTTCACATTACAAAATATTTTCCTGTCATATTAAGATGTTTATTCTGTTGTAGTGAGATGTTTTTGATGTTATATCGAGGTATTTCAGATGTTAGAGCAAGATACTTTTTTATGCTGTTTTAAGATATAATCATGTATTAATACATAGTTGCATTATAACAAGATATTTTAATGTTATCACAAGATAGTTTGACACCACGTCAAGACACCTTTGTTATTTCAAAATAGTCTCATTGTATCAAGATACTTTTGACTTTATATAACAAAATAGTTTTAATGCTACATTGAGATATTTTTTATGTAAAAACAGATATACTGCTTATGTCATCTCAAGCTATAATAACATATTAAATAAATATAGTTACATTACAACAAGACATTTTAATGTTATCACTAGATAGTTTGATATTATATCAAGATACAGTCTCATTGTATCAATACGTTTTCATGTTGTATCAAGATATTTGGACATTAGAGTAAAACATTTTTACATGATATAAATATATTTGATGCTATATCATGAATTCAGCTAATTTCAAGATATTCTCATGTTACATATTGATATTTAACAAGTTCAATAAAGATACGGATTTACATGTTACTCAACATATTAGGAGACAACCTTCACATTATACAAATCTACCGTATTTTCCACACTATAAAGTGCATCGAATTATAAGGCGCACCTTCAATGAATGTCCTATTTTAAAACAGTTTTCATATACAGGCTGCACCACATTATAAGTTTCATAGACTATAAACTACTGTAGTGTCTGGGGTTGTGTTATCATCCATCTAGATGAAGCTGCACTAAAGTGAATGTCAACAAAACAGTCAGATAAGTCAGTCAGTCAAACTTTATTCATAGAAAACAAACCAACGTCCTGACAACTCCGTTCACTCCACAACAAGCTAGTACATTCACAATACAGTACCGTACGTACCAGTAGCTCTTACCGGTATTTGCGCCGCCTTCATTGAAAACAATGTATTTCCACCTCCATTTGTCACAGTTCAAAGCTACATGAACAGCTGTTGTATTTTTTTCTCCGAGGTAACGTCAGTGACGTAGTTTTATCTTTTACCAACAGCAGGTACAACAGGTAGTGCAACTTTTTATCACCTAGTTAGTGCATCACAAACGTGGAGGGAACTTTTCCCTGATTCAGTAAACACGTAAAAGAAACAGTCTGATACCGCTACGGTAAATCAAACGTTAGTGCAATCACAATATACGCCGCCTACTTGGATTATAAGGCGCACTGTCAGTTTGTGAGAAAATGAAAGACTTTTAGGTGGAGCTTATAGTGTGGAAAATACAT
>OOFC01033329.1:0-10217 GCA_900323345.1 Pseudochromis fuscus | reverse complement strand
CCCATCCTCCCTCTCCTGGTCCCCATCCTCCCTCTCCTGGTCACCATCCTCCCTCTCCTAATATATATTTTTATATATTTTATGGTATTATATTCAAAACCAATTTTGACAATTGAACAAACTATTCTGCATATGATGGTCCACACAATGAAACAATGCTGAGATATTTTGGAGATGACAACCATTTGGCTGAGAATTAGCTAATTCAGCTAGATCAGGAATATCTATTCATTTGGAAAATGTGCTAAATGTGAGTTCATTGTGCTAACTTTAGGCTACTTGTACATAACCAAAATAGAGACGCAATGAAACAATTGAGACATGTACTAAAGCATCTGTAATTTGATGAAAGCAATGAGAAATGCCACTCTGTTGTCAACAACTGCAGGTTAGTTTTGGGATTTGTCCATGTTGTTTTGAAAATGTCATCTCAGTTTCAAGAAATGAGCCAAACCACTGGAGAAAAACTGTAAGTCAAGTAATACAAACATTTTACAATATTTAAAAAGTCTAATTTGTATCAAAGTTCCTGAAACAAACAGTTAATGATGGGAATGTAGCATCAATACATAAAGCACAGTGTGGTGTTTGCTTCATCACAGCCTCAGCTCTGCAGTGTGTCTGTTTGCTGTGTATATGTTTACTATCCAAGCACAATGGACACAAGGCTGTATCTATACAGATACTGTAGTTTTACTTTATTCTATTCCATAAACAGTAATTTTATTTTTGACTATATTTTACTGGTATTTTATTTGATTGAGTTTATTTTGTCCTGGAACATCAGTCTTGCTATTTATTGATCACTTCTTTTGTGAAGTCCTGCTTACTTCTTATTAGTTCTCCTGTGCTGAGCTGACCTGTGCTTCTCGTCATACAAATTTCATTGCACTGTGACCTGTGTCTGTGGCATACAACAAAAAACAACTTAGAACTTTGAATCATACAAACCACAAATTTAGGGATAGAAACTTTTTTGTTTCATGTTTTTAAAGCAATTACCACCCAGAGGACACTGAAACTGAGAACATAAGAAATCACTGACAACCCATACAAAATGTACTGTGTCCAAATACTCTGACTGAACTGAGCTCTGTGGTTATTTGTACATCAGAGGTCAAACAATTATGTGTGAAAGTGTAGAGAAATACCTCAGAGAGAGGTAGCACAGTGACTCTGATGAAGTACAGGAGGCTGGTTGCAGACCACCACAGAGACCAGATGTGATCAGGTGGAGTCGGTCTGGACCAGTTACTCTGGGAGCAGCTGATGGAGCTATCCCAGTAACTTTTCCAGGTGGACTGTGGACCCGCTGTACAAAGATGTGATGGAGCCATGAACAGAAACAGTGTCGTGTTTGCATCACATTTGGATACATGCAAGGTACCTGTGGATGGTTCATCTGAGGAGTGATAACTTATCGCTGTCCTGATCTGCCACTGCTACAGCAGACTCTCCGCCATTTTTACACACATCCTTTTTTTCTCATGTGTGTGTGTGTGTGTGTGTTTGTGTTTGTCTTGTGTATCAGTTTGTTGTCTGCATCCATTGTCATGACATAACACATAAGGAATGTGACTCCACATTTACAGTGTTCTCTATGTGCTAACAATATGTCGTATACAATATCAGACATGTATTAAAACAGGGATGATATGTATGTAAGGTAGATGGATGACATGATAGTATGAATAGGTGGACAAGACGAGAGTGTGCTGATGTTTGTCAGAGTGATGGGCTGTGGACATAACCAGCCTGTGTCTGGATGTTTTGCTGTGCAGTGATGTGTAGCGCCCTCCAGAGGAGAGGATGTGGAACAGCTGATGTCCAGGGTGTGAAGGATTTGCAGTGATGTCTGCTGCAGTCTGCTCCTGTCTGTTGGTAGCCAAGTCGAACCATACAGTAGCTGACTGTGTGGGCATTAGATGCTGTTCTGCTTCACTTCTTACCTCCGGGTCAAAGATGTTGAACAGAAGCTTCACTAATTAACCACCTGCAGTACATCTACCCTGTCATTCATTTATTTCCAGATCACTCCAGCTACACAGTACATGGTAACACAAACAAACCTAGTCTCCCACAAGATGAGTTCACTCTTTTCTTGTGTTGTGATGACCTCACCTCCCTCAGTGCACCACTCTGCCAGCGTGTTCATCAGCCCACAACAAACTGTCTTACCTGCTCCTCACTCCTCTGGGATTACCTGCCAGTCCACCCCTTGTGACTCACCACCTGCTGTGAAATCTTCACCTCATGTCCTGGCTCCTTGTGTGTGGAGATATCCTCCTGAGCATTGTAATTCATCCCTTCTGATCACATCTAGTATTAGAACTGCTAAATGTAAAAAGTCCCTGTCTTTGAGTCTGTGTCTAGATTTTTAAAAACTATCAAACTCTGTAGCAAAGCGATGGTCATGCCAGGGACAAATCAACACCGGCCTTGAATGTGTGGTTATTAAAAAAGGATCAGCACATGGCAGAGTCTCTGCAGTTATAACCAAGGAAGGAGGATGAATGGGAGGTAAAGTGGATTAGATCGAGCAACAAGACAGACAGACAAGACAGAAGTGGAGTGGTGATGGAGGATTTTCCAAGACAAGCATCAACTTGTTGTATTAAATGATGGTTCAAAGTCATTAGGGCAGTATATTCATTCTGAGACTTAACGTTCACTCTTTGCTTGTTTTGAGGGAGTAAGACACTGCATACTGGACTGGTGCAAAATGCAAAATCAGTACAAAGACTCTCCTCATCCAGTGAAGTCCCACTGGTAACCTGTAGAGGGAGGAATAGCCTTTACTACATGTAATCTGCAGAAAACCTTAACAGAAGAAGAAGAGTCTTTTTTCCTCTAGCGTGACATTACGTGATGACGTCACGCATCAGGAAGAGGAGTTCTTGACTGCAAGACGAAAAACATTCCCCACATACGTCTATGTGTTCGTTTTAAACAGCCAAATAAGCAAGTATTACACTGTGTTTTTATATTCGAGCCTTTCTTCTTCGTGCGAACTTGTTGTCACTGGGTCTCAGTGATAAACACGTTGACTTAGTTAATCATAAACATGGGAGGATAACAAGTTAGCATCAGTTAGCCAGGGAGCTAACAGCTGGGTATTGTGGTGTACAGCCCGTCGGTAGCATTCTGTAGATAAACAAAGGGCTGGTTAGTCTGTACATGAAGACACACACCTGTATACAAACCACATCAACCATACGCTCCTGTCGTAGTTTGGCAGATGTCACCTGCTCCGTGAGCGTTTTTACCAGATCAGCTTTATCATCAGCACAAGTCGGCTAACTCGTTAGCAAGCTAACAGGTGTTTCTCCGACCAGGGCAGAAACATTTGGTTTGAATCTGTACCGTCAGTAAAACAGTGAAATGTGTCTCAGTGCTGAAATTGTACGGACTTCATGACTCAGACCCTCAGTGGGTGAAGCACACATCTGTTTCCTGAGACAGGATGTCGGCTTCAGTCAGCTGCTTACTTCTCATGATCGATCGCTGTCATGAACGTAGTTTAACCTCCTGGAGTCTTACAGCAAATGATGGTCGTTGGGTGGTTTCTAATTGTTCATTTGTTTTCTGTGTTTGTCTACAGCCAAAGCTCAACATCTAAGGCACACACAGAATTTTGCAAACATGTCATACGGCAAAGCAGAGAGCTACCCAGTCCCCCGGGACTTCAGCTCTTTGATACAGACATGCAGCTCCAACATCCAGAAGATCACACAGAACAGTAAGTGCTCCTCTGCCTGTTTGTCAGGGACATGAAAACTGGGGTCGTAGCAAGTCATGTGGACTCTCTGGTTCAGGACTTGGTGGAGGGGGTTGGTGCTGGAAAACCTTCACTGTTTGTATCTCAGACCAGAGAGTTTATTAGCATCAGTGTGGTTACCTGTTTCACATCGACTCCCTCCACAGGGCTGTGACTCTGCCACTTCACATAAGAACAAATCTTGTTCAGCTCTGTTTGTATGACAGTCCAGTGTTTGGACACATCATCTCATTCAAGGGATGCTGAATACTGATACTGAATATATCAAAACTAAACTGTAACATATGGAGTTACAGAGTGAGCCTGAAGAGTGTAAACCAAACTAAACGTTGAGCTTTTCCAGCAGGATCCATGCTGAGCTTGTTGGGCTCTGTGTGTTGTGTCCTGTGCTGCTCAGTTGACCAGGTTGTTGTTTGTTGCCTTTTGTTCTCACCTCAGTCAACTCTGAGCCACACAGTGACTTTTATGCATGAAGTAACATTAAAGTGATACAGCAACATTTCGTAATGATTGGTGAAATCCTGCTGTATACGATCGAACCACAGGGTTGTCTGCACAGTAGTGGATCATGGACCTGAATATCTTTGTACAGGAAAGATTTCAGTTTCTGATTTTGAATAAATGTGCAAAGTATAGATGGGACTTGATTTAAAAAAAAAAAAAAAAAAATCAAATTAATTGGAGACTTTGTAAATAATTAATCTTGATTAATTGAATTTTAAAAACAATATTTGCCCCAAAAGCAACATTTTTTTATTTAAATTTTTAGTGGACGACTGAATCAAATAATAGACACAGATATGATTATTGTAAATTCAAGCTCTTCTACTGTCTGGAAAAATGCATTTAATTACATTTCAATTCAGTAGAAAAATAAATATAAAATCTCCCTGTCCAAAATTGAACAAAGCTAAAGTTAAAGATCCATTTTTATTTCAATATAAATGGTCATGTGACAGGACTAAATCACACTTTCATCTGATTCCTCCATGCTGGTATCTGTTAGCTGAGCATCAGTGTAATCGATGCACCAGGAAATCGTCCACGTGTGTTCTGGGTTATACTGCTTTTTATTCCCACTTTGCCTCAGACAGAAAACACTGGATGTAGAAGATGGATTTATATACTTAAAGGGACGACTGCTGATTAACCTTCGAATGCATTGAACAGGGACTTTAGACTTTGTCACTTGAAATAGCTTTAAAAAGGTTTTTAATAACCATCATTGAGAAGGTAAGCACTTCATCTGAAACAGATCAGAGACTGTTGAGCTGTGACCTTTACTACTTGTATTTGCTCATTGTGTGTGTGTGTGTGTGTGTTTGTGTGTGTGTTAGATAGAGGGCAACACACTCAGTCTACAAACACATCAGTATTTCTGGCTAATCTTCAGTGAGTCAGAATCTTTCTTCCTCCAGTTTGAGAGGAAGAGGAAACACAGCAAACTGATCGGTGTCACCTTAGATGCTCATGTTGAGACGTTTCATTGTGTTCTCACGACAGCTGCTCAGATCAAGACCATGGTGAACCAGCTGGGGACCAGACAGGACACCAGTGAGCTCCAGGATCGTCTGTATGTTCCAACCTTAGCTTCTCTGTTGTACTTTCATCTCACTCTCCTGCAGTGTTTTAGTCTCAAGCTGTTGGTGTTTCCACAGGCAGCAGATACAGCACTACACCAACCAGCTGGCAAAAGAAACCAACAAGCATCTGAAGGAGTTGGGCTCAATCCCTTTGCCCTCATCACCCTCAGAGCAAGTGAGTGTCGGTCTGTGTGTGTTTGTACATCACTGCGGGTTCACATTATGGTTTGAGCTTGAGAAAAATGATCAGTTTGTAGACGTGAATCAACATTTTTCAGATGACAGTTTGTGAGAGTTTCCATTTGTCCTGGAAAACCTGGAAATGTCCTGGAAAATAATTAAAACAAACTCCACAGTCATGTTTGTGTATCACATACTACACAACCATTTTTACATGCTGTCCTATGAATGTGATGCATGTTGTATGAGATTCTCTACTACTGTCATTTTAATGAGATACTCTATTTTTTGTGTGTCAAACTTTATGATGAAATTCTGTGTTAGAGGATTTTTTTTATAGGGCTCTGGACCTTTTTCTTCTGATGTCCTGTACTGTAGATGAACTTATTATTCTGGGTTGTGTTTCCCATCAGCCTGACGTGTAACTGGCCTCTCACTGTGTGTGTGTGTGTGTGTGTGTGTGTGGCGTCCAGAGGCAGCAGAAGATCCAGAGGGACCGACTGATGAATGATTTCTCTGCAGCTCTCAACAACTTCCAGGCTGTGCAGCGGCGTGCGGCGGAGAAGGAGAAGGAGTCAGTGGCCAGAGCGAGGGCGGGGTCACGCTTATCAGTACGTTCACACAACAGCACAACATGTGACAAACTCTCCCTCTGGAAACAATACAAAGAAGTAACATGTATGATATCTTTAAAAAATCCTGGAACGAGTTTTAACAGTTCAAAATAAATCGTGTGAGATTTATAAAAAGCAGATCAAGTTCAATATGCTTGAAGGTGGATGGTCTTTAAACTCCGTCAGACTCAGAGTCATAATATATTTGAAGATAATATTTTTTTCTTGAATTTAAGCCTGAAATGATAGTGACAGTCGAGACTTTCTGCTTGTTGAACTTCCTGTGTTTGCAGCCACAGTGTGGACACAGTGGTGATGACACCTGTCTGCTGTACTTTAATCATCTGTGTCCTTCTGACTTAACTTTGGGTTTTTCTCCTCCTTCAGACTGAAGACAGCTCTCGGGATGAAAAGCTCGTATCTTTTGATAAGTAAGTGGCTGCTGGTCTTTCTACTCATCTGGCGGTTTGTGTAACATGACACCCTGATATTCTGCAATAACTATGTGTATGAATAAAACCAGTCAGAGGTAATAACCAATAAGTTGAACTGAATTGAAAAAAGTCCAAATAATTATGTTGGTCCACACTGACCAGGCTCCTGGACGTTATCACAGACTCAACTTTTGACCTGAATACTGTTGTTTGTTTGAGGAAAGACCAAATCCAACTAGAACCGTGTTCAGACTTTGTAGTAAAAAACAAAGTGTGTCTCACTCCCTCCATGTTTTTGTTTTGTCTCTAAAGCCAGGACGACTGGGGTCAGATGACCACCCAGACAGAGGAAGCAGCCATCACAGAGGAGGACCTGGAGCTCATCAAGGAGAGAGAAACCAACATCAGACAGTTGGAGGTGAGTCCACTATCTCCACTTTATCTTCTTCTGCATCATCCGGGTCCAGATCCAGGGGCAGCAGCCTCAGCAGAGAGGCCCAGACCTCCCTCTCCCAGTCACCTCCACCAGCCCAGAGATATAATCCCTCCAGCGTGTCCTGGGTCCACCTCGAGGTCTCCTCTTGGTCAGAACTTGCCTGAAACAGGTGCCTTCCCCACATGCCCGAACCACCTCAGCTGAGTCCCTCCTGGACATGAAGGAGCAGCAGCTCTGCTCCGAGTCCCTCCTGGATGACCGAGCTCCTCACCCTGTCTCTCAGGCTGACCACGGTCACCCTGCGGAGGAAACTCATTTCAGCTGCTTGTATCTATTTTAGTCATTTCCCAAAGCTCATGACCAGAAGTGAGTTGGTTTCTCTTCACCACGACTGACCGGTTTAACGTCTGCATCATCTTTGCACACTATTACCTGAACATTAATACATATCAGGACGCAGTGAAAGACCATCAGCCCAGAGCTTGGTTCTGCACCTAATTCTTTTTGTCTCTTTGTTTTTGTCAGTCTGACATCTTGGATGTAAACCAGATCTTCAAGGACCTGGCAGTGATGATCCACGACCAGGGAGAGATGATTGGTGAGTAGCAGTTGGGTCTTTATTCCCGGGATCGTCTCACATCTGAAGTCTGGATCAGATCAGCTGCAGTGAGACTGAATCCACTCCCACTGTGAATAATAATATATCTGTGTGTGATGTACATTTGTAATGTGTCAGAGGTTTGACTGCACAGACTAGTGTACTGTAATTTAGATAAGGATGGAAAGATTGAACTGCAGACGAGTTCACTTGTCTTATTTGAAGAGTAACGAACAGAAAACCGTTGGTACAGTATCACCTGTAGTGACTTCAGTCCACTTCATACTTTTTATGTTGTGTTCAGACGACGTTCTGATTCATTTAATAGAAAACAGTCTGGACTGACCTCAGAGGCGTCAGGTATTCCTAACAACACTTAAAGTGTAGTTTCATAACATGATGCACAGATGAGGTTTCTAACCACTTCCTGTTGTTGATTGATCCAACAAATGAACACAGTGGTTCTGCTGAAGGTCCTTGTAAAAACACTGTTCAGTTTTATTTGAACAGCTCTGAGGACACAGGGTTACTGCTGGGATGTTTGGTTAAACCTGTGGTGTGGGTCGTCTGTCTCCTTCTACAGGCAGGGAGAGTAATGACACTGCAGCTGTAGCTGTGTGACACATGGAAAAACCACACTCCAGCTTTAAGTTCAGGACAGTATTGGTTTTCTGTCACAGATTGGACTCTGATGTTTAAACAGACTGTTTGTCCATCAGTGATTACATGATGTCAAACAGCAGTAAGTGCTCACACAGACACCTGGCTGTATGTCCTGTCCTGCAGACAGCATCGAGGCCAACGTGGAGAATGCTGAGGTTCATGTAGAACGAGGAGCAGAGCAGCTGCAGAGAGCTGCCTACTACCAGGTGAGTGTGCATCAGTACATCAGCTCCGTCATGTGATGGAGGTCAGTCCTGCCAGTAACCCCCTGTCCCGCCTTTCTTTATCACAGCAAAAGTCCCGGAAGAAGATGTGTATCCTGGCGATGGTCTGCTCCATCGTACTCGTCATACTGGCCATTATTATCTGGCTCGCTTCTAAATGAGCCCATTACACACACCTCATGTCTCAGTACTCGATTTTACTTTGCCTCCTCCCACCTGCAAGAACCCGCTTGGAATCACAAGAAGATCCAGAAACCTGGTCACTGTCCTGAGATCAGCAGAGCAGTGGTATACACAGCACTGCTCTCTGTGGAGAACATCCTCATCATCCTGTGGTTTTGTTTTGTAGCTGAAAAACACCGTCTGTGGAGGACTGATGTGGTGCAGGGGAGCAACCTTAGATCTGAGATTCCTTAATCTGCGTCACTCCTTGGTTTCCTGTCTGATTTACTGCACTAACACTAGCTGTCACTGTATTTCATTTGTAAAAATATTATTAGGAATGATTTGAAAAAAACAGCACATGACTTGTTGAGGTAATCTGAGTTGAAGGGTTGTACAGTTTGTGTACCTGTTGTGCACCTGATGTGTAGTGTGTGCAGAGCTGCAGCTGCTGCTGGGACTACACACTTCTACTGTTCATGTTGTGAAATGAAAGCTGATCGATTGCCTGTACAAGTCCAGTCCATGTAAATATTCTGTTAAAGATTATAAATAATGACAATATCTAAAAAAAAGACACACACCAGTCTTCAAGTCAAATGTTTTAAGTTGATTTCTATGACTTCTGACAGTCTGCATAATAAATGTCTTAAACTCCTTTGCCTTTGTGGATCCTTCATATTTCCTGTGAGTGTTTCCAGGTTGGTCAGTGATGTCACTCACTACGGTCAGGACTGTTGTCAGGATGCTCAGAGTAAAATTCACTTATTAACATTTATGATCATGGTTGAGACTCTGGCTATAATTTCTACCTTCAGATGTAACTTTGGTCTCAGAAGTAAAAGTGGGTTTGATCATGTTTTACTTCAATAAAAATCTATCTTATTGGTCAAGAAACACAAATGCAAACAATTCATTTCTATATATTTCAAATTAATCAGACATTACATGAATAAATATTTACTAAAGCTAAGGCTACAACACTTAATATATATTTAAAAAAGTATTTTGAAAAAAGGGAGTAATGAAGTTCATGAAATACTGAGTGATGTAACTTTTCAAGAGTTTAGCTTTTCTTTGCAACATTGTATAAAACTCAACATTTCTGTATCAAACTTTCTGTTCACACCTGACACCGTTGAATTTAGAGCAGCTGTATAAAACACCAGGTTGGATTGTATGACATCAGATAAGGTGGGTTGGGCATCTAATTAGGATGCCTCCTGGACGCCTCCCAGGTGAGGTGTTCAGGGCATGTCCCACCGGTAGGAGACCCCGGGGAAGACCCAGGACACGCTGGAGGGACTATGTCTCTCGGCTGGACTGGGAACACCTCGGGATCCCCCGGGAAGAGCTGGAGGAAGTGGGCGGGGAGAGGGAGGTCTGGACTTCGTGCTTAGACTGCTGCCCCCGTGACCTGACCTCGGATAAGCGGGAGAAGATGGATGATGATGGATGATGGATGGATGGATGATGGATGGATGGATGGATGATGGTTGGATGGATGGATGGATGGATGATGAGGGATGATGGATGGATGGATGA